>PVJI01002303.1:56709-149027 GCA_004026765.1 Micronycteris hirsuta | reverse complement strand
AGGTGAGATCATATGGTATTTGTCCCTCACTGCCTGGCTTACTTCACTTAGCATAATGCTCTCCAGTTCCATCCATGCTGTTGCAAAGGGTATAAGCTCCTTCTTCCTCTCTGCTGCGTAGAATTCCATTGTGTAAATGTACCATAGTTTCTTGATCCACTCATTTGTAGATGGGCACTTAGGTTGTTTCCAGCACTTGTTCTGTGATATTTTTAAAGGCCTGCTATATGGCAATTTAAAAGCAGTAAAATGTGCATCATGCTTTTCTCTTTTCAGAGTTTCCAGACTAGTGACTACTGTTTTAAATTTTGTCAGCTACTCAGAAAAATTCCCAGGGGACCCCTAATTCTGTAGGGTCTCTTCTCAATATGTAAGCTGCCCGGGGTTTGCGCGACACAGATTTGTATTAACTTGCTTCATTAGGCTTCAGATGCTGAAGGCATTCTATCCTGAAGGCGGGACAAAAGACAAGATCATTGGATGCCAGATTTTACAATTTCATAAACCAGTGAAATTTGAAAAGAATAATTTGGGGACATTTCCCAAGTTAATTTTGTTATCAGAAAATCAGGAGATTTTATGAGAAGAAATCTTATTACAAAGACTACCATCTGTGGTGATTACACTGTAAGGTTTTAAATGCAGAGTCATTACATCGTGTGCACTTGAAACTAATATAACATATCAACTATACTTTAATAAAAATGTGCAAAAAGAAAAAGAGAACGAAATGTCTGTATACACATACACACACACAGTCTACCAAACCAATACATATACTATGCCATCATTTCACAATAGTCAGCTCATTTGAATGCAAAGAAGGGGGTAGGAAAAGAAGGGAAGGAGAAAGGGGAAAGGAAGAAAGAAGGAGGAAGAGAGAATAGAAGAGGGAGGGATCGAGGGAGGAAGAAAAGAAGAAAGGACAGTTACTTCAATTGGGTAAATGTAATTTCATGGGAAACTAGTATTCTTTTTCTAATGGGTCTGTTTCACCATCCACAATATAGACTACCACTTGGGAAACACTCACTGAGCTTTCTGTCAATAATCTAATGTCATTTTTGTGTTTGTTTTAGAGTAGAGAACTTGACCCGAGAACATGGAGAGGATGAGCTCTTTACCATTAGTCATCATTTACTTAGCTTCTTTCCTGGACTTTTCCACTACCGTGATTTTGAGTAAGTCATGCAACTTTCAGAGACTTACTGGCACAGGGCGCTCCATGGTGGCTAAAATATATGTTCCACTTACCCTGTAGGAATGGTATAAGCATTCGATGAATTCAATTTGCCAGTGGCCTGAAAAATGGACGACGTAAATGCTAAAATGCTCTGAAATCTATTCAGGTTGAACAGATTGGGGGAGGTGTGGCCAGGATGAGGGAAGTTTGAATCCAACCACGGTTCAAGGCAGAAGGGGAAGCTTACATAAAGCTTCCATGGATGAACATATTTTTGTATGTGGAAAAGTGTGAGTTTTCCATATCCCTTAAATAAACCCAGAATGTGTTCATCTGAATATAACTGGAAATGACTGTGTAAAGAACATTGACGGACTTGTCCTACATAGCGTTTCATAAAGAGAAGGTGTCAGAGTGAGATTCGTATGCATAGATTTAAAAATATAAACAGGCAGAGACTGATCCATGAGGGCAAACAGGACATTAAAAGGGCTGAGCAGGCTGTCAGTTCACATGACCAGGTGAGGACCACGGAGGGGAGGTCCCCACTGAAGGACAGTCCTGGAGGTGCTACTCAGACCCCGCTAGCCAAGGAGCCCCCGTATTGGGGCTGTTTGGAAGCTGAGCCAGAAGCCTGGGAAGGCTAAGTTCCACCCTTTTCTGCCTCTTCCATGAACTTGGCAGAGAGCATTTAAGTAGCATAAGTAATAAAAGAGGACTTTGCTAACTAATTTTTTGCACATATGAAGGTTGCACTATTATTCTCTTATTCACAGCAGGTGTTCATTCCAATCCTCTCGAAAGCCCTTCGGCCGCCAGAGCTCTTCCTTAAACTGAACTCTTCACAGGTTCTCTCCTGTTGCCCTGCACTGAGACAGGCACGCTCACCATCATGACCTCCACCAGCACCCCTTTCCTCCTCCTCCACTTTTATTTGCATATACTATGCACCTCACACTGCTCTAAGTGCCAGGATGAATGACATTAACATCATTCCCTGTTCCCAGGCACTGAGACCTGGAGACGGACATGCCAGCACAGGCAGACCGGGGGACAGAAGGGCCAGACGCCAGGGGAGCTTATAGGCAAGGAGGGCGGAGGGTGGTGCATGGTGACTGGATCCACAGAGCCAGTGAAGAGTCTGAGTGTCGTTATATTCGGATGCAATGTCTCCATCTTTCTGCATTCCAAGCACTTTCAGCGGGCCTGTCCTGACCGCGGCTGCCCCACTTGTCCCTGCCATAGATTTAGGGCAGTACTGCACTCACTGATGTGCCCATCTTCACCCAGCATTCCCTTCACCTGCCCACATGGTGACCGCCTTGAACTCAAGGCTCTCTGGTTTACTTTCCTCTCTATTTGGAAGAGGCTCCCCGATGAGGCATCCACACGTGGGCTCTGATCAGGGACTAATCATCATTTCATATTTCACTGAATGAGTCATTGTGGGACGTGCATTCTAGAGTTGTCCCCCTTTCCTAACGAAAGCCCTCCAAGTGGAAAAACATCAGCACCTGTTATTAAGAGTCACTGAAGCCGTGCAGAGACATACGAACTTAGCTCTACATCCAGAAGCGAGGAACAGATAGGACGTGGGCTGGGCCCGAGGCGCTGTGAGAAGTTTCGGATCCCACCGACTCTGTGCCTAATTTACAATTCTCGGAGAAGTCCCCACACGCCGCTCTCTGATTTAAAGGTAGCAAGTACACGCATTATAAAGATCTGAGTCTACTATTTGGTTTCATCTTTTGTAAGTCAAGACTATAGTTTTGAAAGATACATTTTCCATATATCCATTCAAACTCTGGTGGTTTTATTGCACACAAACAAAAATTTGAGTAGTGAAAAATGTTATTCTATTTGCATCTATTAATATTTATCCAGTAGAGTGAGTCTATTGATTTGATGTTGTACTATTCTAGCTTTACTTAACACATTTTTAAAAAAATAATAGAATTTTAAGTATCTGAAGGACTTCAAATATCTAGTCCAGTGAGTTTTCAAACTGTAGGTTGCAACTCATTCATGCAATTTAGTGAGTTGAGAATGCATTTAGAAAATGAAATGTGTGCACAGACTGGGCCAGGGGTGAAAAAGCGTTGGGGCAGAATTCTAAGACAGCCCCAAGACGCACACACCTACCTCATCCTCAGCAGCCTGGACGGCATCCCTTCCATGATAACGTTGTGTTCAGTCTGAGCCACAGAGGTCATGTGGGCGGCCCCGACCTGATCACACAAAACTCTTAAAAGCAGAGAGCTTCCTGGGCCAGGCCCCAGGAGAGAAAGACAGAGATTCGAATGAGGAAGATCTGACCCACAGCCACTGGCTTGAGGATGGAGGAGGCCGCATGACAAGGAAACAGCGTGGCGTGTAAATACCGAGAGTGTCCCCCATTGGCAACCAGAAAGTAAATGCGGATCTCAACTCTACAATGGCAAGGAACGGAATTCTGACAAGAAGAAGGAAGCCTGAAGCACATCTTTCCCTAGTTATCCTCCATATGGGACCTCCGCCCAGCTAACACCTGGACTTCAGCCTCCCGGCACCGTGAGCAGAGAACCTAGACATGCTATATGGAATGCTGACTTACAAATATGAGCTGATAAATGGGGTTGTTTTAAAGAGCTACGTTTGTGGTAATTTGCTTCATAGCAATTGGAAACTTGCACAGTACTTCACATGGTCAGCTGTGACAACAAGAAGAGAGGAAGAAGAAGAAAAACAAACCCAGACACTGTTTTGCTCTAAATCTTTCCTGGTATAGATGAGAAGAGTGAGGTCCAAAAGTAAGGTGAATCACTTGCAAGATTATACAGTTGAGTAACAGATGTAGGGCAGAAAAAGTTCTTTCCTTTGCCGGATAAATGAAAGTCCTTCAATTTACCTGAAGATTCATGTATTTCACATGAATAGAGAATAACTTTCTCCCTACTTATACCAAATCAATAAAATTTTATTATAATTCTTGTAAAATGGGTTATTCTTTTATTAAAAAGTAACGATTTTCTGTTGTGTCATTTTTTTGCTGCTATATTCGATTTTTTTCCTGTTACAAAGAATAATTAAGCAGCAGAATCTATTGTCTAGATAAGGAGGCAATAATTTCTCTTTCCTAGAGTTCTCTCACAGGAAGTATATCTCATACATATGTCTAGGAAGGATAAAAGTTGGGGGTTAAAAAATATTCTAGAGAAGCTACTGTGGACACTCAGCCACCAAGAGACATTTAAATACCCAAATTTTTCTTTTTTTAAAAAATAATTTTAGGTATATTTCTTTTTGTCTTTTAAGATTTTATTTATTTTTAGAGAGAGCAGAAGGGAGGGAGAAAGAGAGGGAGAGAAACAGTAATGTATGGTTGCCTCTCACATGGCCTTCACCGGGGACCTGGTCCGTAACCCAGGCATGTGCCCTGACTGGGAATCGAACCGGGACCCTTTGATTCCCAGCCTGTACTCAATCCACTGAGCTACACCAGCCAGGGCCCCAAATTTTTCTAGTTATTTATTTTTTATTAAAAAATTTAAATCCCCAGAATCACAGCTTTAATTTAAATATAGCATTTCAGCCCTGGCTGGCGTGGCTCAGTGGATGGAGTGCCAGCCTGCAAATCAAAGGGTTGCCAGTTCGATTCCCAGTCAGGAGCACATGCCTGGGTTGCGCACCAGGTCCCCAGTAGAGGGGGTGTGAGAGGTAACTACACATTGATGTTTCTATTCCTCTCTTCCCCTCTCTAGAAACAAATAAATAAAATCTTAAAAGAAAATAAATATGGTATTTCACTTTAATATAGTACAGTACCTCATTGCTAAGTTTAAATGTAATACTTGAATTGGCCACAAGAGGGCCCCCAGTAGACATTGAAAAATATCCTTCAATGAAAGGGTATATTGGCTGGTGGATGGTTAGTTGGCATAGTTTCCTTAAGTAAAATTATCTGGAAATTGCAGTAAACATGTTAATCCACTATATTGCTTACAGAAACCCCTCTGACTCACCTCTGTGCAGAGGAGAGTGCTATCCTTTTAAGTGACACGGCAAGCTACCTCTAAAACGTCACAAGTGGTTAATTTCACGGGCAATGTCTGCTGTCTCCGACTCATGTCTGCTTTAACCTCTCTAAGGTTCTATCTCTCATCTGTGAAAATAATGAGTATAACACCTATCTGTGAGATTTGTTCTGAGAGTGAACAGATAGAAGAAAGGAGCTTAACGTGTGCCAGTTATACAGTTACCAATAATGGTAATCTCAGTTGTTATTGTTAATTACCAGTAATACTTTTACTAAGGCATATTGAAATAGATTTGTTTTGTGAAATGATCACATGGCTGCCAACATTTCAGCCTTAAAAATGTTTCCAGATCCAAGTTAGTAGAAAGGTTACATAAATACAGTAAAGTCCACAATTCAGATGTCCATGTTACCATAACAGAGATGCCACTAACATTGATTATTTGTCAATTTGTTTCAAATCCAATAATTAAAAATTAACTAGTGGTAGAACTATTTTTAAAAAACTCATAGTTATTTCTGTAATCCAAACGCACCATTTAGACTTCCATATCCCAGGCATAGCTCTCTGTTTTGTGTGGCCAACCTGGTCAGCCTTTCTCATTTTCTCATCCTTGGAGACTGTTGAGTTTGTACAATAAACTACTTTCAGAAGGCAACATAGTGAGTCCTCCTAGCCAGCTAACAAATCCGAAAGGCAACGGAAGGTTGTGGACATGCTAAAGGGAGGGAAGAGAGTGAACTGAAAAATGCAGACATAGTGATGTAAACTTTACGGGCTTTTTTAGTTGATTGATTTGTAGAAATCTGCTATCATAAGTTCTAAAAATGGAAATTTTCACTTGTCTATACTGTCATATCAATTTTCATTATTTGACTGTTGACATTGTTAAAGACACCATGCACACTGCCCGTTGAAAAATAAGACTAAATATCTTAACCTGAAAAGAGATACAGGAAGATCTGAGAGGAGATATAGGAAGAGCGGATACCTAGAATAGTGGAAAGGGAAAATACTGTTAGGCCTACATGGACAGAGGCCTCTCTTCAAGCTTGAAGGGAAGCAATTTAACCCAAAGACACAGGAAAATGGCTTGACAAAATCATACAGAAAACTGGCATGGGAATCAATTAGAAGTCTGATCTTCTGATTATTATTTCTAGTCAGGGACACTAAAATATTTGAGAAAAAAAATTAAACATCCCATATTGGGGCTGTAGGGGTGGTGGATACCAAATAAAACATGCCCTCTTTGATGTAACTTTGGTAAACCCATTAAGACATAGTATCTACTATTAAGGCTTTTGGATATGCCTGAACTTCTCCAAAATGAAATAACACATAAGGCCAAAGCGCCCATCCTCTTCCTGGGTAGATTTCTCTTCTCTGTGTATCACCCTCTACCATGTATGATATGTTTAGCAACTTTTGTCTCAAACAGACCTAAGACACTGACAACTGTTTTTATTACTTACAAAGCAAGAATAAAGGCATGATGGACAAATACTGGTACATAAAAGTTGATAATTCAACTCACTTATGTTAATGACCTACAACACTCCCATTAGATACTCAAGTTTAAACTTACAAGACATTATTCTACATGGGAAAAAAGGGACATTAACCCACAAGACCCTACTCACAGACCCTTTCATGCGGTGGGTTCTAGGGTGTGAATCCCTCCCTCCAAAGAGAAGTAATGTATGAGTAAAAAACAGACCTACGCTGCCACTTGTTCTCTCTCAGAAGCAGTGACCTTGTATTTCCTTACTGGCTTTGTCAGTCACAGGCTGACATCAACCACTGTCTCAGCATCCTGACAGAATAGGGTCAGAGACCTCAGAGCCTGGAGGGAAAAAGGAAAGAACAAAAACCCAAAACCGAAAATGACACTGGCCGAAGAATGGCGGAAATGAAAACGGTACCACCTAAGCTTAAAAGTTGGAAAACCACACACATAATTTGCTCCCCTTAGGCCAGCTATAGAAGGTCCTCCAGCCTGCTCTCTTATTTAACTTTGCTGAGGGTTTTTGGGACTTTTCCATCTCCATGGTCAGACCACGTCAGAAATGCCCACGTGAAGCATTGGAAAGACAAGCACATTGTTTAAAGAAGGGAGCATTTAACTAATTCCAACACCCACACATTCACAGTGCTCTCTAGACAGACATCATCTATTTGTGTGCACGAAACGTGCGGTGCTCACCAATGGTGTAGAACCGCTTCAGTTCACTCCTGCGGGAAGGATGCTTCTGGGTGTTTGCTGAGTTGTTCTCCTCTTCTTCAATGATGGGCGTCTTGGGCGCAGGGGGCTTGCTGGCTTGTGGCATTTGCTTTCCTGCCCCGGCCAAAGGGTTGAGCCCTGGAGCAGTAATATCCACCGACTGGGACTTTTTCTTCAACCTACAGGCAAAGAAAACCACACGATGTGACCACTGACTCGTGGGATAAGCTTGTTTCACATTTATCTCCACCATAATTCTTCCTCAACAACCAAGTTATGTTTGGCCCTGAAAGAGAACACGTTTTATTCAGGAATTATTGACCTTCCTGACAGGATTTTTAATTCTTCAAATATTTCTGAAACTAGTTGGGAAAAATCAATCTTCTTCCCTATCATTTTAAAAGCTCTCTCTAAACTATATTAAAATGTAAGGTATTAAACCAAGGACTTCTTTTTTTTTTTTAAGAACAGCAAACTAAAATGTGACGCCAAAGGAAATGCACTTGGCTATTACTTTTGGTTTGGAAAGGAGTATTCTTTAATGCTAGAGTCAAGCAGTAGTTAGAAGTAAATAATTGCAACCCAGCAAAGGATAATGAAATGATTATCTGGGTAACCAGAGGCAGCCAGTGCTTTGCTATGTATTCTATACCAGCATCTTTGCTGCAAAAATTATAGAGTTCACTTCGTTTCTCCAGATACTCTCAGTGACAATAAAAGCATTGCTCATGTCCACGGTTTAAAGAGCTGACACCAGGCCTGTCTCGGAAAGCAGAAAGCTATCCGTGAAACGCTTTTCTCACTCATGCAAGAGAACGTTTCTCCTGGTGTAAAAATCATGAATAAACGATATGAGCTAACTTCAAATACTTCCAGCTCCATAACTCGATATTTGTAATGTGAGTGAACCCTAAGCGCAGCCTACTCTTGGCCCTTGGTCCATCTGGAGGCTAATGTTGTGTCATTTTGTTCAAATCCAAGTCCCTAGAGCAAACAAACTCATAGTTTTCTTTATCAATTATGGCAATCACAGCTGAACATCTGCAATTTTCTAAAAGCTTCATACATCTTTCCACCTCCGGGCTTTATTTCTATTTTCTGGAAATAAAGTGTATTAACTTGCATTTTCTGCTCTACCCTGCGAGACTCAGCTTCAGCGTGGCCTCCTGTGGAGAGCCTCCCACGACGCGAACCTCGATGGCCTCGCGCCACCCGCAGCGGGGGCTGTTCACGACTGACTCTCCCCAAGCTTCTGGCACACTGAATTTCCCAGAGCCAGAGCTTCATGAAGGGGCTGGATCATTTCAACAGGAAGGGTGCAACACTGAAAGCAGTGTTTACTCGATTTTAGTGACTTCACCGCTACGATTTCTGCCACATCCACATGCAACCTCTATTACCTGCTTAATATTTATGAAAACTGACTCGCTTTATCCAAATTGCCAACGAATACGTTCAGAAGCACTCAACAGTCGTAAGAAGCATCACACACCAGGATGGCTAAAATATAAAGGCATGGTATTGAGTGCAGCGATGAGGAGCAATTAGAATTCTCTGACAACGCTGGTGGGAATGCAAACTGGGCCGACCACTTTGGACAAGTGTCGGGCGGGGATCTGCTCCGTGGAGGGCATGCATCCTTTGACTCACCTATTCTAGTCCTAGGACAGTCCTAGTTCTGTCCACTACGTGGACATGGAAATGTTTGCCCAAAGACACAGTCAAGGATGTTCATAGAAACACCATTTATAATACACAAACATCAAAAGCAACCCAAATGTCTGCTCACAGTAGAAATGGCTGAGTAAACTGCGATAATACTTATAAAATGGGATTTTATACAGCAATGGAAGTGAGTGAACTACAACTATTTGCCATAACACGGGTAATTTTTCATTAAAAATAGTGCTGGGCAGAAGAAGCCAGGAGCACAGAGTACATGCTGTGTGATCCCACTTATATCAAGTTCAAACAGACGCTAAACTACCTGTGATATTAAAAGTGTGTGTAGCATAACTATTGGGGAGTTAGTACATTGATGGAGACATAAAGGGGTTTCTGGGATCCTGGTAGGTCTGTATTCTCAGTACCAGGATATATTTACTGTGTGAAATCTAATCTGTGATTTTTACAGTTTTTCTGGGTATATGTTATATTTTAATGAAGTTTTCATAAGAAATTGACAGACTGTTTAACTTACTCGTTTACAATGAAGATTATAATATAGTTACTAAATGTTACTTGCTACAGAAAGGTGACAATAAAAAGAAATAGAATGGTATCGTTGGCCTCCAGCCTCCCAGAGATAGCTAGAGCAGAGTTAGTCTAAAGGATAATCCCTTCCCCACTGGGGATGGCTGCTCCTCATCGCCATCCCGGTCTTTCACGAGCTGAAGGGGACTGTCTTTCGTCCCTGCAATGGCTGCTCTGCACCGCGGACTGTCTGTTCTGGGCATAGGGACACTCAGTGAACAAAACCGGGAAAATATCTGCCATCACGGAGTCCTCAGTCTTATGGAGGTAGCTGAGTAATAAGTAAACAAACAAACCAATGAATAACAAATCAAGTAGTAAAAAGAGTGGTGGGTTAAAATAAAGTGCAGTAAAAGGGGCACTGAATCCGGGTGCACGTGCACACTGCCATACAGAGAAGAGCACAGGAAGGGCTCTCGCCCCGTCACGCTTTTGAGAAGATCCCGGAAGGAAGGAGCCATGAGCACGCCCGGGTGAGCAGCACTGAACTTGCTTTTTGTGTTAGAGGAACAAGGTGTCTGGAGCAGAGAAAGGGGGGAGTGAGAAGCAGGAGGTAAAGTCAAAAGATGGTGCCGGGGGCCAGTGGAATGAGGGCAGATCACATAAAGCTTCAAGGTCATCGAGGAACGAGGCCAAGAGAGGGTTTGAGCAAAGGAGTCATTGTACAATGGCCATATTTTACAAGAATCACTCTGGTTGTTTTGTGGAAATTAGGTTGAAGGCTGTGTCTCAAAGTTAAGCAAGCTCCAAGCCATGTCCTTCAAGGAGTAGCCACCACAAATTACCTCGTGAACCCCACACTTGAGGGAACATGGATTTACTTTGCACAGAGTTATCTCCTTATTATTGTCTCCATTTCCCCGGGAACACCATTCTCCTTCTTAGTCTGGAACTTGTACAGCTGGAGCTAGAAGCTATAGTTGTACTGCATGCAACCAAAGAAGGCACTGAGATTAATAGCGAGTCATTAAGAAAAGAGTTGCAGGTCACCAGGACAACAAAATTAATTTGTCCCAACATGGCCTGGGCCAAGCCATGCAGAAAAGCAACTTAGACACACAAAGACTTAGACGACACTAAAGATATTATGCCCAACTCTGTAAATTCTAAGAAACTACTGATAGTTGAACATTGTTTCACCTGCAAAAATGTCAATATTCTACAGTTCATCCTATAAACCTTATTTCAAAATTAAATTAGAATTTCAATATAAAGCATTTTTTGGAGAGGAAGGGGAACAGAGATATAAAGGAAAGCTACTGAATTTTACATAAAGAAAGTCATCTGCTCTCCAGTTCTTGGCAATAATTATTTTCAAAACATAAGTGTGACAGGTTTAATCTCAAATTCACATAGCAAAATATTTTATCACCAGAAACTGTATTTTATACTGGCCTGTTTTAGAACTGGTCAGAGTGACTAAGTCTCATATTGGAGACTCTGTTAGTTACAGACTATGCAATGACTTATATTTGATAGACGCACCAGCTAATATAACTTATATGATGGCTTATATTTGATAGAGTACTAGGTAATAAAATTAATGAAGTTCTACATCACTTCAAAATGGCTAAGTGCCCCAGAGTCTTCCTACCACCTCTTTAGAATAAGCAAAGGACCTGGCTCTGGACTCCAAAGGCCAAAGGCAGGCAGAACAGGGCCCTCTGGCATTTCCCCCGTTTGTCTGCCCCTCCCCAGTCGGGACTGGAAGGGTATGGTGTCCTCATTGTTGTGCCGGAGTCAGGAACAGCACTGAGAGGTTTGCTGGCTTGCTTAAGACAAAACTTGCACTTTCTTAGAAAGCAGAACTGTGTGGGTAACTGAATGACTCCCTGAAAGGTTCTAAAAACGATACTACGGTTGACAAGGAAACCTGCTAACTGCTACCTTCAATTCCCAAATTTCATGAAAGAAGAAATCCTTCTGAATGTTGAACAATGCCTTCATTAAACGTGTTAAAGAAATGTAAATACAGCATAATGGAATATGTAGGTGTACATGAGATAAAATACCCATTGATAACAAATGAAACATTATAAACAGAGACTAAGACACCTCTTCACAGGCACTGAAAGGAACTGTGTTTAATGTGCTTTGAATTTCCAAAGAAAAACGAGTGCTGACATCTTGGATGCAGGAAAAATAAAAGAGGTGGAGAGGCCATCCCTCTTGGCATGATTCCGAAGGCAGGTTGTCTGGTATTTTATAATTTTTGCTTTTTTTGTTGCTCCTTTTGGGCGGATTCCTACTCTTCCCCACAGGCACTCCAGCGTAGGTGACGACGTTGGACACTTTCTTGAGAGTCAACTGCCTCCTTCATAAAACGAGGGATAAAACATACCCAGGAACATTCTGGGGACAAAGAAAACCTCCTCTGAGGACGTGCCTAGCACGCACCTGCACAGGATGCTGTCCACAGATGCAAGTTCCCATCTCTTTACAAGAGGGTGTAAGGGATGACATCATTTTGTTCGTCAGACATTCAAGGGACGCTGAGGAAACTAGCGGCCTCTCAGGATCCTTTCCTGCTGCACTACCTTATTAGATAAACGCTGAACTTGCATGGGCTTCACTGCATTTTGTACAGAAGTTTCAGCTGTTCTGAAGTGTGGATTTGGGGGAAGGAGTGGGAAATAGTAAGAAGACGAGCTAAATGGAAGTTTTCTGCGTTGTGTGCAAGGTGATATTTTTACTGTGAGAGTCCCCAACTCTTTTGGAAAATAATTTATCAACATGTCACTTGGGTGTATCCATCTTTCAAAAAAATTGGCGTGGGGTTGATTTAAAACAGCAAACTCATAAGCAGAGGTCGAGACCAGGGAATCATGAGGAAGTAAAGGCAAGAATTAGAAAGGAAGTGTGCAGGGTTTTTGACTTTCTTATTATATAGAAATAGAGTGCATGCCAGTTTCAAAAGTGCTCCAAGGAGCAGAAGAAGCCCTGTAGGCCTATAAGATGTGAAATTACAGAAACTAGAGAAAAAAAGATGGGGCAGAAACTTCCTACACCAACCAATTTAAACAGAGTTACTCTAAGAGTAATCAGCTAAATTTTCTGAATTGCGTCTGTATATAACTTATTTCTGCTTTCCTAGAAATATAAGACATCTTTCTCTCATTTTCCAAATTATTGTTTGGGTGGGAAACATACATCTTTTGGCTTCCATGAGTTGAGGGACATCCCAAAACCCAGGGCTTGAGCCATCAGTGACTGAAAGTGGCTTTCCATTGCCCACAACAGGGGCTTCTCTCAGAGACCTGGGCCAGTCCTGTATTTCAACGGCTTTCACCATGGAGGAGCTTTCTCCAGGCTCCTTTGCTTTTAGCCCTTTATTACTGGCTGTTATTTATTGCCTGTCATACTGTGGTCTTCCCTTCCCTTTACCTCTCACATTGTGGACTCTCACCTTCTACCGGTCTCCATCCTTCTACCATCTTCCATTTAAGTCATAACCAAGTGATCAATGCTTTTCATCTCTATCAGGTTCTGCATCTTTATTTTTCTTAAAATTCTAAAAATATGTTTATTGATTTTAGAGAGTGAGCAAGGGAGAGAGAGAGAGAGCAACATCAATGTGAGACAAGAACACTGATTAGTTGCCTTCCATTGGCACACCAATTGGGGACCAAACAGCACAACCCAGGAATGTACAGGACGATGCTCCAACCGACTGAGCCGCACCGGCCGGGGCAAGGCTCTGCATCTTTAAATGGTTTTGTCATTTTGTCTAAACACCACATGCTAAAACTCTACCTTTAGCCTAAACTAATTCCTTATATGACTTATTTGCATAAGACAAAATGTTTTCAATTACTTTGAGTTCTTAATTGGAATCACCTCTTCTATCATATGGAATTCAAATTGTACCTGCATTATAACTACATGTTCCTGAGTTCTGTAGCTACCTGGATAAAAGTGAACCTTCTACCATCCATTAGAGTAGTGTCAGTATACCCTGGGCAACAGCTGAGAAAATCTGTATTATATTTTTTATATACTAAAATATATACTAAAATATATACCATAGGATAGCAGAAATAGTCCTTAGGTCATAGGAATTTAAGGTGGTATAACATTAGCATGTAAAAACTACATCTTCATATATTTGACTGTGTACCTTGAGAATAACAGTGGAGCGGTTAAGACTAAGACATGTGGGCCAAAGTTCCTAACCTGGTACTTTTTTTTAAACTTAAAAAAATTTTTTTAAAAGATTTTTATTTATCTTTTGAGAGAGAGGAAAGGAAGGGGAAAGAGAAAGAGAGAAACATCAATGTGTGGTTGCCTCTCACATGCTCCCTACTGGGGACCTGGCCCGAAACCCAGGCATGTGCCCTGACTGGGAATCGAACTGGTGACCCTTTGGTTTGCAGGCCTGCACTCAATCCACTGAGCTACACCAGCCAGTGCCCTACTCTGGTATTTACTAGCTGTGTAACCTTAATAAATTTTCTTAACCTCTCCCTGTCTCTGTTCTTTCATATGTAAAATGGAGGTATTAATAATACCATGTCATAAAATTGCTGTGAGAATTAAAGTAATATTTATAAAAACACTTAAGATCCTCGGATGTAATAACTATTGTATATGCTTTTGCTTTAAACAAAAATGCAAGCAAATATGATCACTGAGCTTTCATAATATATAGGGTATAGGCACATGCTGTATACACATTATTTCATTTATTGATCACTACAAACCTATGAGGTAGGTATCATACGTGCTATTTGTTGAGGGGTCAGTGAAGGTTTAGAGAAAGTGATAAGGCTAAAAATTAGAGAAGCTGCACTTCAACAGGGACATTTTCACTAAAATGCCACATTTTGGAACTAGGAGATGAATTTCAGCTCTGACACTCACTAGCCATGTGACTTTGGACAAGGGCCTGGACTATCTATGTCTCAGCTCACAACGGTACTATGCACCTGCTTTACCAGAGAGCTACTGTGAGCATTACATGAGTCAATTTATGTGGAAGCACTTTGTAAAATTCCACAGAAATCTACAGTACCGGTAGTAGCTATACAAATTCACGCTTTCCCATTCATTTGTTGCCTACTTACACAAATGTACATGTTACACATATCTACATGGATACATGTGAATGGCTGTACCCCAAAGACCCAAGGCTTGTCATCCTTCCCAGTAATTTCCAGCAAGAAGACCATCTGTGGTCGCACAACTCATTACTGTTAGCAAAGCTGTCTCCTTGCTTCCTAAAAGAGCTAATGTAAGGGTATTTTTTCAAGCAGTAAAGCTGCTGAGAATGCAGGCTATTCCAAGTTGGATGCTGTGGCTGCTGAAAAAACCTCAAGTCACTCGCAAAGAGCTTCTGGGAGCAAATGCCCCCAAAATTTTCACATGGCAAAATTAAGGGCTTTTGTTACCCTTCCTGTGCAGCCAGACTACAAATCGGCAGCTAAAGACAAACCACAGAATAAGCAAAAAAAAAAAAAAAAAACAAGCATATTCAGAAGTCCAACCAGAAGAAATAACAGATTGGAAACCAATGTATTAAAATCAGAAAACAATCCGTTGGGATATAGAATGTGCCAATTATAGCCTGCTCTGTAATTACTGGGACCATCTATTTTTTTATATCTCACAGGAATGTGACAGAAAATCTCATTAACATGCAATCAGGAATTACACAATCTTACAATTCCAAACCAATGCTAAATGTTTCAACAGCAGTATCCTTTGGGAGTGCACATTGGTTTTGGAACAGTTAATGGGATCCCCAAACTAGGTACCTTGTTATAATAAGACATGTTCCTAGCCCTGTATTCCTTCTAAGAAATTTATGTTTCCTTATTTTGGAAATCCAAAAACAGAAAACTCAAGAATGAAGCCACAGGTGCAATGATATATAGGAATGGTCTGCTAGAAATGCTCTTGTTAAATGAAATTGAATCCAACTCTGTAAAGGGCAAGGCCAGTGTGCACACCATGAATTGTAGGAAGCATACATCAATTCATTACTATTATATCTAATTTTATTCCAAAAATGCTAAAAGAATCTGCCTCCCCAGAGTTTCATGAACCTAATACAAAATGTTAGCATTTCTTACTTAACTTTTATGAAAAAAACACCCGCATTCTTAAAGTTTGCCTTTATATCTCTATGCCCATACTAGCCCACAGAAAAGAGGCAGGAGAAAAGTAGCTTCTCTTAGGAGTCCTCACCACCAGATCAACTTAATTCCTACATTCACAGAAATCCTGTCTATTCACTATATTATCTCTAGGACTTAGTATGGCTCTCGGCATTTAGTAAGCATTTATTATGCAACTCATTGCATGAATGAATTAATGAATGGCTTCATCATGGGAAAAAGCCACAAGAATACAAAAAATGCAAGCAAATGCATATATAAAAATCCATGAAAATAATCTAAGAGAATAAGACTTTGGACAGTTCAGTTGCTCATATAATGATCAATTTAATACATTGACATAACACAGACTTCATCCCACTGTATTATGGAAATGTTTTTGAGCTTGGACCAAGGAAATAGTTCCATCTCCATTAGCAATACTCTGATAAATGTTCCCCTTTATTCACTAAATTCAGCTTTGTAATTTCTTTTTAAAGACTTAACTGGCTTTATTCAACAATTCATGAATTAGGCAGCACTCCATCTAGTAAACAGAAAGGTGCTCCCCCAGCTTTGTAACTTCTAAAGAAACACTGTGGCTTTCATAAATTGACATCCTTATGCAAAAAAAAATTTCAATGTTGGCATGGAGGAGTGAAAACAGCAAGGACTCTGGAAACAAATATATGGGTTCAAGTTCAGGATCTACTGCTTTTAAGCAATCTACTGATGAAACAACTATTGATTAGAAAGTTCTACTTTATGTTTTTTGAATATTCATTAAGAATTTTACATATTATCTTTCTACTACAAAATTTCAAAACATTAAGTCAAATAGTAAAATTTTTAATGAGTTTCCCCTTCTGTGTACTTTCCAATTATACTTCTATATTGCAAGCATTAACTTTGAAATTATACACATTTTCGATTTAATTCAGTTTTTGCCTTGGAACGTCAAAGCTCTTCAACTAGAAAATCCTGAAAGTAGAAAACCATTATGCAAATCCAAAGTTAGGGCTTGAAGGATTTGGAAGTCAAATTCTTGTAAATGTTAAACAGTCTTCGGCAATAACTCACAGTGATGAAACAATTATATTACCTTTTATGAAATGATTTGTAACATGTTATTGCCACAAGGATTGCATTCTGTTTATTCAATTTAGGAGAAGGAATCAGAATAAAGAAGACTATTATAAGACTAGGTTTATATCCAACATTCCTGATTAAAGGAGTCTATGTTTTACAGGGTCTATTACAAACTATCTGTACAAAGCATATGGACTTGCTGATTAAAATATAGTTTTGCTTATGCACAACATAAGGCAACCCCAAACTTAACAACGATAGCTTCTGCAAGTGATAATAATCTGGGCCAAAGCCCAGTGGCTCATACTTAAAATGCCAATATAACTCACACAACGTCCCATCTGGATCTCCTATTAATGTATCAATTCAGGAATTTGATGAAAAACGTCACTCTGGTTAATCCATTGCCTTTGTCTTTCACCACCTATGGTCTTACCAGTAAGTGGAACCGAATCAACAAAACAAACAAGCAAGCAAAACAGAACCAGAGACATGGAAATAAACAACAAACTGACAGTGACCAGAGGGGAGAAAGGAGGGGATAATTGGGAAAAAAGGGGAAGGGTCATTAGGGAACATGTATAAAGGACATATGGACAAAGCTAAAGGGGAGGACCTAGAGTAGGAGGTGGGATGGGTGGGGCAGAGGGGAAATGGAGACAACTGTACTTGATCAACCACAAAAAAAAAAAAAAAGAAATCCATTGCTTCTTTGACTCTTCTAAACTAAATCATCCCATTGGTGAATACACAAAGAAAATCTTTAAAGTCATCCTAAATGTTTTCGAATGAAAACAATGCTTTGTGTTTTTTAAAGGTTAGATTGCATTACAGACAATATTACTGATTGAAGAGGATTTTTTAACTACCCTATTTAGACTCTGATTGGCTGCCTGAGATAAAAGATGCCATGTCCTGTCCCCTGCTCTGAGAATCATAGGGGAACCTGTCACAATTCCTTCTGTTCACATGGTAATGGGTTAACACATGAAGGCTCGATAGTGCCCCCAGTACAATGAAGTTGGACTTTAGACTTTTCCAGATAAACATCTTATGTGATATTTAAAGGTACATTAAAGAAATCTCTGTCTTCTTCCAAAGCCAACTCTATAAACCTACATTAACCTTTCTCTGCTATTGGAAGACTTTTTTTCCCCTATTACAGAAGACAAAATGATCCTCCTCTTGGTAAAGCCAATCTCTTCATATGTTCCCTGGATCCAATCGCATCCTCTCTCCATAGTGTGGTTTTAATGTACTAACCCCTGTAAACCCTGAACCAACTGAGGGACACATACAGGTGTCAGGACCCCATGACAAGCTGACAACTTGGAGAAGCAGTGTCCTGGTGATGCTGCCCTATGGGCAGCAGGAGTTCAGACAACACCTATGGGCACCAGGTTCCAAAGAGAGAATGCAGAGCACACTGGGCCCTATACCCACAGTCCTTTTCGCCCTCTGGGACATCGCTCCTCTTCTTGGGTAGGAGAGACACAGTCAGCCAAAGCTCACTCCTGAATCCTTTGTCAAGGAAAGACATTTCTATGTCACGTGCAAAGGAAGGGATGCAGGACAGGGAGAAATAGCTCTTCCTACACCCCTTTCTCAAGGCTTTCCTCCAAGGCTATCTGCTCCCCATCCTGGTCATCAATCTCTCCCTCTTTTCCAAATCACTCCCATCAGCACTCAGTCAGGTGCCATCGTCTGCCATCCCTTCAAGGCCTTTTCTTCCTAAGGCCACACCCCATCTCCTGGTTTCCCCTCTTTCCCTCACAGCACACAGCTTCATCTCTTCGTTACTGCACTGCCTCTCCAGTCCTGCGTCACACCCATTCCTTCCTCAGGACAATGCATGTAAGTTCTCAATCATTTCCAGTGGTCACATTCAAAGGTACCATCTGTTTTTTCATCTCTCTTAACCTTTTAGTTGCAGGGTGTATTTGTGGAGGTGTTAAGGCCACGGACTCTGGAGTTCAGATGCCTGGCTCCAAAACTTGGCTCCTTATTAGGAGATCTTGGGCAAATTACTTAATCTCTCTGCACCTTCCTCATTGTAAAATAGGTTTAATAACAGCATTTACCTGAAAGGATTATTAAAAGGATAGTATAACATCATTCTTATAAATATTCAGCATGCTGCACATTGGGACATATAAGTCTTCAACTCATTTTTCATTTTTTAAAAATATTTTATTTATTTTATTTTTAGAGAGAAGGGAAGGGAGGGAAAAAGAGAGGAAAACATCAATGTGTGGCTGCCTCTCACACGCCCCCTACTGGGGACCTGGCCTGAAACTCAGGATGTGCCCTGACTGGGAATAGAACCAGGGACCCTTAGGTTTGCAGGCCCATGCTCAATCCATTGAGCTACACCAGCCGGGACCTCAACTCTTTTTTTTTAAACAGGCCTCTCTACCTTGAAGCATTTGACCTTGGTGTCCATAATACATACTTCTTCTAAGATTTCTTTTTTCACTCTTCCTCAAAAAGTCTTTTTTTGTTTTTCTATTCTCTACCTTGAAGCATTTGACCTTGGTGCCTATAATGCATACTTCTAAGATTTCTTTTTTTTACTCTTCCTCAAAGAGTCTTTTTGTTTGTTTGTTTTTCTATTCAACACTATATTTGGAGATATGCAGGGGCTACTGGAGCTGGGCCTTTTTCCTTCCCTTAGGATGAAATATTTATATGCTGAAAACTTCCATGTTTATACCTCTACCCCAAACTGTTCCCAGTACAGCAAACTGCAATACAGCACTAGTTACTGGGTACTATCTGTTACCTAGGGCGCATCTTAAATCTAACATGCCCTTAAATAAGTTCCTGACTCCTAAATTCACCCCAAAGCTTCCTTCCTGTCACCTCGGTAAATGGTACCACCACCCACACAGTCACCCACCCTCGCAGTTAGTAAGGGTAAAGGGGACCAAATATTTGGTGATGGAAGGTGATTTGATTTGGGTGGTAAACACGCAATGCAATACAGAGATCTTGTATCATAGAGATGTACGCTTGAAACTTATATGATCCTACTAACCAATGCCACCCAATAAATTTAATAAAAATATATAAATATTTAAAAGAAAGAAAGAAAGAAAGAGGCTTGGGGTAGAATACCCTTTTAAACAAGTATGGATTTGATATACTGGCGTTGTGCTAATGGGCATTTCACTCCTGCATTTTCCAGGCCCGATGATTCTGCAGGTGGTAAATTACATTAGCAGAAAAATCAGATGGAGACTGAATGCAGAGAAGCAAAATACCACACACTAACAAAGCCAGGGGAAAAAATGCAGTGGAAAAAATATGTCCCTATATATGTTCATTTCTGATCTCAGTAACGACTGAGAAACTCCAACATAACTCTTCATTACAAAATAAGAAATAAAATTTGATGATGGAAAAAGGTAGCAATCTATATTTAATTGGAGGCCTTTTTTAATCTGTAGGAAACCCAAAGTCAAGCACTTAATTTTCCAGTGGCAGGAATGGAACCAATATTTCTTGGACTCATGCTCTATGCTAAGTAAATGACAAATGGCCACCTTTAATCCATACACCATAAGCTACCTGAGGTCAGGGACAGTCTCATTCCTGTTTGAACTACCAGCACCCTCCATCCCACCAGGCACACGGTGACCAGCATTAGAAGCTGGACTTCACCAAGGGATAAACTGAACCGCCTGGTACAAAAGCCACAGGAAGGGCAGCCTTAAAGCCTTCTCAGGAACCCCTGGGTGCTTTCCATCACAAACCTGACGATGGTCATGCAGTGCTGTTCTGGGCTCCTTTCCAGACTGGTGTTCCGGACCACATTCTGCCGTTAGTAGGAATGCAATCTGATGCAAGGCACTTCTCCTGGCCCTCATCGTTCTCATTGGTACAATGCTGATGATCGCTCCTGTGATATTTGCCTAACAAAGTTGCACATCTTTGTGTTCACCAGATATCTGGTGATTCTTTTCTGCATTCAAAGCACGGTACTGTAGTCCCCCTTATCTGTGGGGGATGGGTTACAGGACCCAGTGGATGTCTGAAATCATGGATCATACCAAACCCTATATATTACGTTTTTTCCTACATATCTAGACGCTTTATGGCTTCTCTTTGTCATATCCAAATCGCTGGCATCACTCCTCTTGCGCTTGGCAGCCATCATTAATTAAGGGTGACTTGAACACAAGCACTGTGGCACTGCAACAGCTGACCTGGTAACAAAGACAGCTACAGAGTGACTAACAGGTGGTAGGCAGCCTACGGAGTGTGCAGACGCTGGACACAGGGATGATTCATGTTCTGGGTGGGACGGAGCAGAAGATGTGAGATTTCATTACTTTCCTCTGAACTGTGTGCATTTTAAAACTTAAAAATTGGCCCTGGCTGGTGTAGCTCAGTGGTTTGAGCGCGGGCTGGGAACCAGAGTGTCCCAGTTCGATTCCCCATCAGGGCACATGCCTGGGTTGCGGGCCAGGTCCCCAGTGAGGGCCATGTGAGAGGCAACCATACATTGCTGTTTCTCTCTCTCTCTGTCTCCCTCCCTTCCCCTCTCTCTAAAATAAATAAATAAATAAAATAAAATAAAACTTAAAAATTGTTTATATCTGGATTTCTTCCATTTAATATTTTCAGATCACAGTTGACCACAAGTAATAGAAACTACGGAAAGTGCAATCGCGAATAAGAGCAACTACCCTCCTAGACACCAGGGGTCTCGCTTGCTGGGCGTCAGTACTCTGCATTTTGTTAGGTGTTTGAAGATGACTCTCTTGTCAGGGGGCATATTTTATGGGTTATTTGTAGCCCACTCCTCACTGGGGATCGCTTATCTGCAGTTTCTTCCTTTTTGGTGAATGCAACTCTTCCCACTGGTCCCTAATATTTCCTTCCCTAGCCCCCAAGTCCACCCTCACGTTCTTTTTTCTGGGGTTACCTCTCACCCCCCAGCAGCCCCATGGACACAATCTACGACTCTTCCAGGCCAGATCTCTTTTACATGACCACGTTTTGCCAACCAGAAGCAAGAAGACTGCCCCATAGGTTTTGGCACGCCCACGATGTAGCGGCTCTTGTATCCCCTTGACAGATGCTCCCCCAGCTACAGTTCCTGCTCATCATGATTTCTCAGGGCGGGGGGTGGTGGGGGGGTGGGGAGTCAAGTCTAAGCCACAGCTCACAGCTGGAGGTGGGCTGTCAGCTAAGGGTCACAAAACCAGTTCCTGACCACCAGCTTTTCCAACCTTGATTTGGTGGTCTCATACTTCATTTTGAAATGAGGAAATAAAAGGTGCCTTCTCCGTTCCAGCTGAAATTGAAAAAAAAAAGTCTAATTTTAGCTTTCTGCTACAGATGTAATCCATCTTCATTAACCTTCCTGAAAGTCATTGCTCTGTAGCTAAGGAAGGGCTGGACTCATCCAAGAAGGTGGTGATGGAATAGAGACACCCCTCTAATTCAGGGACGTTTCCAGTTGAAATTACTTAAATATTTTTCCAATTACTTTCTATGTATTTGAGTTCACACTATGCTAAGTTGCTGGTGATGAAAAAATGAAAAGAAAATGGTTGCTCTCATTCAGAACATAAAAAAGTTGGATTTAGAAAACAAATTTATAGAAAATGATAAGTACTCTGGTTATAAGAGGGTAATCCTTCCCCAACTTTGAATGCTTCCCCAGATTTGCCTACAAAAACTTCTAATCTTCATGTGGATTTATTTCTGATTACATTTTACTTAACTGCAAGAAATTAGATTCAAGTATTTGTGAACTGTGAGTCATTGCTTTTGGAAATAATTAGAATAATAAGAAAAGTGAGGTTTTGGTTAGAAAAAATAAAGCAGAAGCAGGGATAAGATGCAAATGAGTTTTGTTTTTTTTAATCAAGAAGCATTGGGCTGAAATGAGGTGGTCATGTTTTCTTTTATAAAAGTGCTTTAAAAACAAAGAAAGAACTTCTACCTATTACCAAAATGTTACAAAACAAAGACATGTTAGGCCAAAAGTGGGAAGATGAAGTCAATTTCAGAATAAAGAAGGGCCCGAGTGGAGTCAATTCGGCTTGACAAAACTCTGAGGCCATCCTGACTCACGCTCTCATTTTGCCACAAGTCAGTAACAGTCAGGGAGGCACAGACTGCACACGGGCACTTGAGAACCAGTGGACTAACTAGATTTCCGATTCTACAGGTGATGAATTTGCAATGCTTGGAAACTCTTTATGCAAATCTGCTCCTCTCCTGCCTCTTCCTCCTTTCTGACTTGTAGCAGAAGGACAGATTTAAAAACAATTTTTCAAGCCGTGCATTTAGGACCAGCTACAGAATTTCTGGTACTCAATGCAAAAGGCTCCTGTGGGAAGATTAGGAATTCGCCTGGTGACAGAGCATGGAATCGAAGTGTGCAGCCCTGTACAGCGCAGGCCCTGGGCAGCTGCATGGGCTGCATATCCAGGAAGCTGGCCCGGCCCTGCCCCTATTGCCTGATGTGATCACCCACACTGACTCCCAAAGCACAGCTTTTAAAAATGATTCTTCAGCACATAGGCATCTTGCATAGCGAAAGATTTTTAGAATGACAGTGCCATTTAATAAACTCTGTTACTGGTCAGTAAATCCTATCTTGCAAGTTAGAGCTCAAACCCAAAGTACAATAGAGGATAAATTTAAATATTGTCTTAACCTTCTGGCAGTTGAGTTTTCCTTAGTTTAAGCTAATCTTTGTGTCTCTGGGGCTGTTATTGGAGCTTAAGAATAATATGCTACATACAAGCTATTTGATCCAAACCACCTGGATGGTTCAAAACAATCTCCACATCAAGAAAAGGGCACCGAGAGTCCCCAGTTCTGGGATGGGCACAG
This sequence comes from Micronycteris hirsuta, assembly GCA_004026765.1. NCBI lineage: Eukaryota > Metazoa > Chordata > Mammalia > Chiroptera > Phyllostomidae > Micronycteris > Micronycteris hirsuta. The sequence goes on along the minus strand of PVJI01002303.1, from coordinate 125,312 downwards.
CTGTGGGGAAAGCATGCGATCCTCTCCTTTGCATGGAAGCGGGAAGGGTTTCAGTGGTGGGATGTTCACTCTGTGGAGGTACGGACCTTTCAACAAGGGTGATTTGGAGGGTCCTGGGAGGAGCACTCTGGCTATCACTCTCGGCTGACCCAGCCTTATTTCTTCTTTATGCCAAGGTGCCTCCTCCTGTTGCTTCAACTCCTTCCTCTCATTCAATCCATTTTCCATACAAAGAGCAAAATGTTCCTTTTTTTTTTTTTGATGGATAAAAGACTTAAATGTAAGTTGTGACACCATACAAGTCCTAGAGAAGGACATAGGCAGGAAAATCTCAGATATTCCATGAAGCAATATTTTCACCAATATGTCCCCTAGAGCAAGGGATATAAAGGAAAGAATAAGCAAACGAGACTTTATCAAATTTAAAAGCTTATGCATGGCTAAAGAAAACATCAGCAAAGTGAAAAGGGAACCAACCATATGGCAAAATGCTCTTTTAAAAATGTATTTCAGATCAAGGGGGTCTTTTCAATGTGTTCTCATCTTCATGGAGAATAGATTTCAGACTTACCATATCCTGCAGGATCCTACATGGCTTGGCCCCTGCCAACTTCATCGGCCTCATTTCTATGCTCTTCTTCACACACTTTCTTCCATCCACACTCCATGTTCCTAGAAACTACTCATCGCAAAGCTTTTGTACTAGAAATTCCCTGTCCTTGAAATGTACCTTGCCTAGAAATTCACATGTCTGACTTCTGGTCATCCAGGGTCTCAACTCAGAAGTCTCTTTACAGAAAAACCTTCCTTGGTCACCAAACCTAAAGCTGTCAACTCCCCCCACTACCTATGTTATTGCTATAATTTCTGATAAATTACCTGTGGTCCCTATCCCCTTAGTCAATGATGTGAGAGCTGGAAGCTCTGCCTGCCTTGTTCACTGACAGAGAACCAGTGATTGGAGCAGAATTTTAGATGGTACAGCAATTCTGTTACACACTCAAATACTTCATCCTGAATTAACTAAGAAAGAGGCTTTATACACTTTCTATCATTTAAAAAAAACAACTTCTCTACAGAGTTTTAAATATGAAAGAAAAAGACTGACATCTTAAATGTAGCACCTCACGTAAGTATCTGCTGTGTTTCTCCTTGATGAATAAACTTTCAAAAAAATCTTTTTGGCAATGTCTCAGGAGCTCACTTAAGTAGTCTGCCCAGGATGACAATTTGCATCACAAAAATCCACAGAGCACTACAGCCAGCAGTTTAGCCATTAGCAGTCACTTGTAATTCCTGGGTCATTGGGCTTTGTCACACTAAGCAAACGAAAGCTCAGTGAGTACATATTTAGCATTCATTTCTCAACATCACAGGCAACAAACACACTGCTTTATTATTCAGACAATGATTTGAAATTGCAAGTCACTGTTGAGACAGTGACAAGGTCAGAGTTTTCGGGGAAGAACACTGATCTTTCTACCACATATTCTCCTATTTAGCTTAAAGGGTATTGCTGGAGTCCTACCCCAAATGTTGCTTTATCTCACACCAGACATTGACTAATTATATTTCTGTGTTGCTTTTATACCCCAATATGAAATGTAAATCAGATTCTACTTGCTCTTCAAGAATCAAGGAAGAAGAGGGAAAACTGTAAAATTTGTTCATAATTCTAATCAGGAGCAATTTTAGTGATAGTGATAGGTCCGTGTGTGTTTCCATCTTTCCATCAAATGTATATGAACCAAGTACCATAAGTTTGGAGGAAAAAACCTCTCTAGAGAGACATAGCAGAATCTCTTGTTATTCTAGCGTTGACAACATAACATAAAAATGGAAAACCATGCTGCTCCAAGGTTTGGGGCCACAGTAGGGGAAGAAATTAAAATCAGTACCTTTTATATTAAACATGGATACTTTTTTCTTCTTGATTTAGGATGATCCTCATGGATTGGTCTTCAATAAAGACCAAGAGAAAACTTTTGATGAGAATATGCATTAGCCTAAAACAAAAGGTTTAGCAGTTACTCTGATAATCACCTCCTGGGCAGAATTATAGTTGTTAAGGAAAACAAGACACTATGTACTTTTTAAATATTTGTCTATTCTTTAGCCAAAGAGGTGAAACCTGCGTCAGTTGATTCCTTGCCATATAAAATGATGAGGTGAAATAATGGCAAATTAATTTGTATTAGAAAAACATCAACTGCAAGCATTTTTTAAAGTTTTCTACATAACATGCTACAAAGAATCCAGGATGCAGCATATAATTTACAAACAGACACACAAGATACGAATAGAGTGGAAAACACAAATGTAATCATGATTTAAAGTAAGAGTCTTGCATTAAACTCCAACTTAAATAAACTGTATTCATATGGCCATGCCTTGATTTAAAGGATTTTGGATTTCGCAGAAAGGCTACTTTGAAGCTAAAATATGTGGGCTGCAAACTGTCTCAAGAAATTTGCTTATTAGTAAGCATATTTTATGCCTTCTGCAGATAGATTATTCCCTCTATATATTTTTATTACATATGAATTACTGTCTTGATCGATTTATTTATAAGACAAAGTATATGAGATACTGGTTGGCAATAAACCTCAAAAACACATTTGAAAAAAATGTTTTGTTCTTAATAAACAAAAAAAAATGCTCATATAATTGCATAATTTTCTTAAAAATTGTATTTTACTATACCACAAAAGAAATTCATAGCAAACAACATAAGCCAATTCCCAGGAGAAGTCTGCATATATCCTGTTGGTGGCTATTGCTCAAGAAAAATTACCAGCAAATTTTTAGCCGGTAATTACATTAAGACAAAAGTCTTATGAGCAAAAGTCAGAAATCAGCCAGGATATTTGAACTTAGTTAAAATACACTAACTAATCCTATAAATAAGCTTTCCTAGGCAATGCACAGATACAGTAAGAATTGGGGGGAAAACAGGTCCACAAAGTGGGCAGAGATTACAATGTATATATTTCAAAGTGAAAAGGAGAAACATTCTCCACCAACAGACATCTCACCTCACTCTTTGACATTCAGTAAAGAGACACACACAAAGCAAAATATATATATATTGCGGTCCCGTAAATTCTGTTTAATCACCTACTGGTACATTATAACGTGACTGAAAAAAATATTAGGGCCATTACATAAAAACACACTATTTTAATTACAAATTTCAATCTTTATCAGATACCCATTTTTGGTGGCACAGTGGCTCAGACTCTGGTAGATATTTCCAAGAATGTCTAGTCATAAAACCTTCACAAGATGAGCCAGGCTTTTTTATTTTTTCAGAAGACTGCATTAGTTCAATGTTTACTGTGGCCACTTTCTCACCGTCCTGTGGCTAACACCCCTTCTTCATTATGAGATAAAAGCAAGGCAGGCAGAGAGTAGGACAGAAAAGGGCCAGCTGAATGTATGCAACATTTTCCAACAGACGAAAAAGAATTACCTGTCGCAGTCATGAACAAGTGATTAAGTACCAGTGGCTCCTATCACTCCATTAACTGAGTCCCAATATGAATTCAGAAAGATGACTTGTCTGAGGCTTTTCTAACTCAATATGTCAATTCGGTTAGTACTGAAGTATCCAAATCGTTTATTTTATCATCATCAAGAGCATTTAGGAAATCTCCCTCTAAAGTGTCCTGCATTAAGTGTGAGGCTAGTGCAGTTTACACAGATAACAGCTCTAGTGGATATGAAGCTTACTCTGCAATCTCAGGAGAGTCAGAAAAACCACTTTCCTTGAAATCATCTTAAATCTAACACTGAGCATCCTGTGGCAGGAAATTCAATCTCAGTCACTTCTGTACTTGCCATTCTTGCCCAGAATCATGCAAAAATTCCAGGGTGTTAAGTATCACCGAAGCAAAAGGAAATGCCCCTCTTCACTGGCCCATCCCAGTCATTGGTCCGCCCCGGTCTACCTCGGGCACAGACTGCAAGGAACACACTGGCCCAAACGTCCCTGCACTGTCCCAGGCTGCCTGGATGCCTCAGGGCCTGTGATCCTGCTGTTTCTGTGCCTGCGGCAAACTGGGGAGTCATTGGTACGCTGTGATTGTCACCCTCGGGGTACTAACAGGTCATCCTGCTAATGTCTTTTAATAGTGTGTTAGTGGTCAGCAGCTTCCTGGCTTCTAGGCATTTCCTGCCTCCCCAGCCATTTGGGTAGAGCCATGTGAGCTGTTCTGGCCAACTAGTTGTTAGTGGCGATGGTGTGTGGTCTACCAATCGTCAGTGTGAGAACCCACGTTTCTCCAGTACTAGCAATGTGGCACGTGGTGGCTTTTCTGTCAACCAGAACCCCAGAATGAGGAGGCATGGAGCAGAATGAGTCCATGCTAACCACAATGGAAATGAGGCTTGAATGACAAATAAACCATGTTGTTTTACAATACCAATACTGGGGGGCTAGTTTTTCAATAAAGTGTAATTTCACACTTTGCTTCTCAAACTTGAGTGTGAATCAGAATCACCTTGTTAAAATAGTGATTGCTTGAGCCTATTCCCAGAGCTTCTGACTCAGCAGGACTTGGGTAGGACCTGAGAATTTATATTCCTAGCAAGTTGCCAGGTGACGTTGATGCTACTGGTTCAGGGACAAGACATGGAGAAGCACTGACCTAACTATCCTCCCTAATATGCATTTAAATTCTGTTGGGAGATGTAGGGACTCAGAGTAATTAATATACAAGCTCTTCCTGTGAACCTGGGGTCCATGCCCAAGGAGCCCATGGACTTGGATGGGGCAATGATTACATCTGTATTTTTATTACCCTCTTATTTAGCATTTTCTTCTATTATAAATGTAAGAAATAAACCAAAATAGTATTAGAAGTAGCTGCAAATCCATGATGATTAAAAAGAGATATTTTTATGTCACTTTATAGCTAAGATTTTGCGCTCATCACCATATTAAAATTAAAGTAATTATTACTTACATGACCAAACTGTATCTTAATCTTTAAAAGTATTTTGATAACTGAATTTCAATATAATAGGCTTCCTTTGTAATTCTCACCAAAACACTGAAAGGGACCATGGCATAGAAAAATGAGTAGCACCTGCAACAGCATCTTCTTAGCACAGGCTGAACTCTTTCCTGCTTTGGAAACATTCCTTCTCCTCTAGCTTTCCTCAAAAGAACTATTCCCTCTTCTATTCTGCCCCAACATACATAGCACGATCTCTTCAGCTAGTTCAGGATTTTACAAAAGGCACAAAGAGTAGACCTCCAGGAACTTCTGGAACTGAATAATCACTTGGAAATGGGGTGGGGGACTTCTGGGTAAATAAAATTTAAGACTGAAAACCTCAAAAATTACCTTGCCGCACTCCATCTACATGGAGTACCTTCCTTGTCTTTTTCAATAGTTAGCTAATTTCAAAAAGTTTAATTGTATTTGCCCATAATACTGATTTGATCTGTTATCATATATACACAACTTGAGGTTGATAACGTATTTCCCCAAATGCTGCCGTGAGAACTATATAACAATATATAATTATTACGTATCTATGTATATTGCCACCCCCCTATAGTCATGTGGTCATTTACTGAGTCGCAAACACTACCGAGCACCACTGTGTGGGAAAACCAGCTCATCGTCATGAACGCCTGCATGTGTCTACGTTCTGGAAGCACAGCATGATCAGGGTAGAAAGATGTGTGCTCTTGTAGAACTTAAGTTACATTGGAAGACATAAGTGATAAGTAAAATAACAAAGCAATAATCGACAAATGCCACAGCATTAGAGAATTCAAAGAGAGGAATGCAATACCACAGCGCTTCTGAAATTTACTTGTGTTAAGAACCCCCTGCTGGTCCATGAACCAGCAGCCCTGGTGTCACCTGGGAGCTTGCTGGAGGGGCAGTCCCAAGTCCTGCCCTTGGCCAACGGAACCAGACTTGGTATTTTAATAAGAGCCCACATGATTTGTTTGTACATTCATGTTTAAGCAGCACTGTAATAAGTGACGACATGGTAGTGCACAGTCAGCGCTCAATATTTACTCATTAGTCAGAGAGCATCCACCGACTGCACCTGGTTTCAGGGTGACAACTGGGGACACTGACGAAAGGAGAAGAGGGTCATATTCACAAACCCGAGTTCCGGCCGTACAGAACCCTAGATCGTGTCCAGGGCCCCCTTTGCTCATCACAGCACACACCTACTGTGCGTGGTGAGCCATCACCAAACGCAGCAACTTCTTTTAATGGGGAAAAGACACTGCTTTTAGTGAGACCAGAAACAACATATTCAGCTTTAAATTTCACTAAGGGTGACCAAGGGAGGGAGAAAAGTAGGGGAGATTGGAGAGGGGAGTGGAGGGGAAAGGGGAAGAGAAGGGGAGGGAAGAAATAAAATCCCAGTCCTGACAAAACCTGATGCTTCAGAAGCCTCAGCTTCTACAGGAAGCACTCGGGCTGTAGAATAAAGCAGACAGGGTGGACTTTGTTTTCTGGTTTGCTGTTTACAAGCCATGATCTGCTTGTAATGATCCCTTTTTTCCCTATCCCCAATTGCCTCATCTGTAAAATGGGGCTAATAATAGTAACCAATCAGTGTTTGGTACTTTCAGATATCTCATTTCTCTCAACATTAAATTCTGAGTTAGTTCTCACAATGACTGCTTACGGTAGGCACCGCCATTCCCTTTCTACAGACGAGGAACTGAGGCGTTGAGGGGCGGAGTTTTCAGCAGAGGTCTGTAAAACACTGCCTCAAAGGCCTGGAGTTCCATCAGCCACAGAGGGCAGGCCTCTGAGAGCTTGCTCCTACCGTTGGCTCGCAGAGCCTCACAAGCTGTTTGGTAATGTCAACCGAATTGACCTGCACTCCCAGCTCCACGTTTGTTCCATCTCCTCTCCTATAACCGTAAACATTAACACAGAATAGAAAAAAAATGGCCTTGGTATTCAATCAACAGACCCTGAGCCCCCTGAAGAAATAAGCACACGTCAGATGTTAACCTCCCCGGAAGGAAGAACAGTACATTTGAGTACAGAGTCCCAAAAGAGCAAGAAATAATTAAGAAAAACTGGGCAATCCAGTCTGTCCTGACCTTTTCCCAATTTTAGTTAATGTAAGAATCACATGGGAAGTTCACTGATAATGCTAATTCCCGGACTCCCTCCCTGGAGGTGGTGATGCTGTGGGGCTGCAGTTTAAAAGGGCTCCTCAGAGGGGGTCCAGTCAGGTGGTCCATAGACCATGATCTTGGATATGGCAGTGGCAAAGGGTGGGTAAAATAGGGAGAGAGTGAGAGCAGATGGAGGGGAGGAACGTGCAGGGAATATAAAGAAGTCTGCATATGACAAATGCGCACTTGAACCTGATGGAGGCAGCATGCTATGTGTTCTGTGTCAAGAACCATACTTCTGCAGGCAGGAATGGCTTCTCCCTAGATTGCAATGTAGTGGCAACATTGCTTACTCGCAAAGCTCCCCACCAACCACACCTCTTCCTATAGCATTTAAGGATGCCACACAATTTATAATGGATTTTAGAAAGGGTTATTTTTAATACTAGTTCAATGTGAAAAGTCACTTAGCCCAAAGGTCCACTCCAGCTACTTCTGTATATGTAATTATAGCTTTCCAGAATGGAAATTTATGATGCATGTCAGAAAAAAAAAAGTCATTTCAACATCTGTTCCCCTGTAAAAGCTCTCGTCTCTATCTGTCCTCCAGCAATTCAGAAAGCTAAACTCTACTGCTTAGGATTCTAAACTGGTAAAATTTTGCTAGAGTGCAGACAACATAATTTGGTAAACATGGTCTACCATATCATGCATCTAGCATATCATACGTACGACCTGAGGGGTTAATTGGTGTGGGAGTTTACAGAGCTGGACGGCAGTGCTTCCTTTTTCTAAGTCTCAATTAGCTTTTTACACTGGCCCAAATGCCAGTAGGCAGCAACTTAAAACACACTGAAAGTCCTCGAAGATGCGTCCGTGGACCATGTTGTATTGTTGTTGGTTTCCAGAGCCTGGAGGGAGGAACAGCAAACCTCAGACATTCCTTTTACACACATCTCTGTGCAGGTGACCTTCAGAGGAGCTCCGGAGAGCCATACAAGCAGAAACTCCTACAATAGGCTATGAGGCAACCATAACGGACACAGTGAACAGGGAGAACTAGTCTCCTTTTCTCCCGATGCGGCTTTAGATTCTCAGAGGCTTTCAGACACACAACAGTTAACCTGAGCTCCCAGCTTTCCTTTGTAAGTTTTCTTGTAAAAGCCCCTTGAGGGCTTTTCTGCGCTAAGCCATCCAAGCCCATCAAAATGTTTTTGAAAGGGGAAGTCATGAATTCACAGTGCACAATGAACTGAATGTTTATTAAATAGTAGTCAGAGAGTTGAACAAGTTAGTGCCTCTATGATTTCCAAACTGTGCTCCAAGGCACCTGAGCGGCCACAGAAAACTCACAGGAGTGGCGGAGGGCAGCGGGCGGGATGGGGGAGGGTGGCAATTTTCATAATTTGCAAGGAAAACAGATTGACATCTGATGGCTACTTTGCAGGTGCTTGGAGCTAATTAATTAACAAACTATTAGATACTTATTTTAGCCTCAGGGCCCCATGGAAAAAAAAGCCTGAGATAAGAGTGAATCCAGAACATTTAAGAACCTCTGGAATGTCTTATAAAACATAACCTGAGAGTATTTCATACTGTTTTGCATTTTCACTTTTTTAAAAAAGATTTTATTTATTTATTTTTAGAGAGAGGGCAAGGGAAGGAGAAAGGGAGGGAGAGAAACATCAACGTGTGGTTGCCTCTTGTGTACCCCCTACTGGGGACCCAGCCCACAAGACAGGCATGTGCCCTGACTGGGAATCGAACCTGCAACCCTTTGGTTCACAGTCTGGTGCTCAATACTCTGAGCCACACCAGCCAGGGTAACATTTTCACTGTTTTTTTAATTTGCTTCTTCATTGTTCAATCTGGAGGTAACATAATAAGGGTGACAGAATACATACCTTAGGATACACTAACATTAATCTAAATATTCATGTAAACCATACTAATTAATCCTGGAAAGTTCACCTTCCTTAGTTTTACTTTACAGTTATGGGGTGGAGCGTACGAGGCTGACTCACTTGCCCAAAGTCTCACACTTTCAGAGCCGGCCCTTCTCACCGCCGCACGGCTGCTCCTCCCAGCACGGAGCATGTACAACACTGTGACATGTAACTCAGCAAGCCTCTGCTCTCCTCCACAGACCTGAAAACGAAAGTTTCACACTACCTGTATTTCCACACTTGCAAATGCCACAGATTTCATAGGACCTTTTGTGGGGAGTGGGAAGAAGAGGCACATCTTGGTATTAATTGTATGTGTTGGTTAAAATATATTTTCTATTTAGGTTAGTTAAAATATAAAAAAATGTGTTTGTGGGTCAAGAAGAAACTATTCTCACATTGGTGTGTGTATGTGTGCATAAATTAATGTGTTTGTCTACACACACATATTGATTTCAGTTCTAGCAACTGAAATAAAATACCAACTAAAAAATGGGAAGGAAAAACTCATGAAAGATAACAAAGATAAATCAGAAGGCAAGTAAGAGAAAGAAAAAGCAAAGCTAGTTATCCAAGCAATATTGGACAAAGGAATGACCCCTTCCAGAGGGTACGCAGCCAAGATCAAGTCTGCTGCTAATGTATTCAGAATCAGTAGAAACACGATGCTCATATATTGAGCTCATGCATCAGAGCAGCACATCTAAACGAAGAAAAAGAGTGATGATCCCAGATGGAGACATACCAGTCGGTGTAACGGCAGAGAACACCCAGGGCAGGCAAAGGGGCTGGATACTATCATTTGTTTAATAATAAATCACATTAAGTAGACATTCCTCAGGTTGGCATACACAGTCCTCCAAAATGCCATAACTAGCTCCTACAGCTCCCCTACAACAGGCCAAACCAGCCAAATCCAACTCCTCCTTCCCTCCTGCCTTCTTCAAGCCCAGGCGACAGAATAAAAGTCTCCCTCTCAGGCAGGGGGACCGACTCCTACATTTCCAACTTTAGTCCTTCTAGCCACACTTCCAGGCTCGCCCTCCTGACACTGAGCTTACTCCTCCACTCCACTCCTTTGGTAGTTTTCAAATATTAGAAGCCAGGTAATACACCCTTCACATGAAAACAAATAAAATACATCAGAGCAGAGCACTGCCGGTTGCTGATGAAGAAGGAGGCTGGTGAAAGCGAAATCTATTCCTTTTTATATATCTTTGGTTCGGAACTTAGGTTTGCACATAAAACTACTCAATTGGTATTTGTCGTATTTAATGAAAACAGGGCACAGGTAGAGTAACTCCACATCCCAATTGCCTGGGGCAGTGTGTTGGGGGTTTCCAACCTGCAGCCCTGCGGGCCACAGGCGACTCAGGATGGCTATGAATGCGGCCCGACACAAAATCGTAAATTTACTTAAAACATGAGATTTTTTTTGTTTTCATTAATATTTGTGCATTTGATGTGTGGCCTAAGACAACTCTTCTTCCAGTGTGGCCCAGAGATGCCGAAAGGTTTGATGCCCCTGGAGCTTGCTCCGGCTGTCCTGGTGTAACCGTTAAAGGCACTCTTGCTCTCTCTCCAACGTCTCAGTTTGGATGCCTTCGTTACAGGAAGACACACTGTTGGACCCCTGAGAAAAGTGTGTGTTGTAGGAAGGGTTAAAGTAGTTCCTCAAATTCACAGAGCACAGAAGGACCTTAGGACATCAGCCTAAGTCAACAAGTATTTTTCACAAAACTAAATATAAATACAGAAGACAGTTTATAAAACACATCTTATCATGAATAACTAGAACATTTTTTGAAATTATTCTTTATAATCATGTCATAACAATTCTCATATCTCACAAATATTTTGTGTTATCTACATCATCACTGATTTATATAATATCCCCCAAAATATCAATATAAATTCTCAGAAAGTCAAAATCAAACAACCTAGCGCCTGCTACATATAACATGCAAAATAATGTCCTCCACGCTGTTACAAAATGTGCATTTTTCCACATGTCCTTAGTTATATTAAAGGAAGTCTATGTCCCGGGAAAATGTATACTGATGAGCTTTTCGGGCAATTCCCACAATTCCCACGTCAGCTCTGTGGGGGCGCTACCCTGGGGTGCGGTTCCTTCTGCACCTTCATCCTGACTCCGCCTAGTCATTCAACCGCATTAGAGGAACCTGGATTAACATCCAGGAAGGCCTTACAATTGGGGGGATGTTTACTCATTATTACCTAGAGCTGTTCTATACTTAAACTTCAAGCATTTTCAGTTTAAAAATTATACTGATATTTAAGATACTATCATATAGTAATTAGAACTTCGTATTTGACTGTATCCCTGCCCTTTGCTCTTGTCCACTGGATAACTTGGAGGCCCAGAGCATGCATGCCCATAGAGTAGGCCTGCAGAGAACCAACAAACACTTCATCCACCGAAATGCATTGGTACAGAGAAGTCATGTGGACACTCTGATGTTACACTCTAAAGGTTTTTTCTTTGCTTTTTTTGTTTTGTTTTGCTTTGTTTTATATCTTTTCCCCATTAAATAGCCACGATACACTTAATGGTAAGTCAGCATAGTGTCTGTCTCAGATGTGACAGCCAGAACACGTTTACTTGATGACTGAATGAAGGCGCCCATGAATGTTATGTGTTATTTTAACCTGCCCATTATCCTCTGCCAAGTTTTCTGGTAACAGAACCTCAAATTTCTTTTCCTGTGTATTCTGCTCATGGAAGGCCAATAGTACCATAAGCATTCAGGAAAATGAGAAATGATTACTTAACCTACCAATAATTCATATGCATGGCTATTAGGAGGAAGCTGTCACAGAAGAAGATAAACATTAATAGATATAATTAATTAAGGAATATAATTAATTTAAGACACAGATATTGACTTAATTGAAATCAAAATGTGAATCCACCAAGGGTCTATTTTAGATATATTTTTTCAAAGTAAAACAAGTTAAAATATTAAAGAAGTACGTGGCAAATTTTGTTCCATATAGAATGTCCCAAACTTTTTTTTCTCAAAAGATATTTGGGTGTAGTTTTCCCTCATGGCTCATCTTAAAAATTTACCCTCCTGGTTCTCTAGTCAAAGGCACTTCATATTTTCAGGGCTTGAAACTGAGGCCACTTTGAAAGGAACCAGTGAGATGTTCTTAGTAGAGCTACCAAAATAGTTCATTTAAGAATTAGGCAATATTGCCTTAGATAACTTTATGTTTAAAGAAGCATTAATATTCAAAACTTTCTATGTCTGGTTATATTATGTTTCTGGTATCCAGCCTCTCCCAATTGTTGGAAGTGTTTAATGCATATTTCTAGAAGACTTTTTGTTTAACTCTACCATGTAAAATTAAGAAGGTAGCAAAACATGGTGTCGAACTTCAGAATAGGGCCTTCCAAGACCCTTTCATATCTGGTGTTTGCACTAAGGAACCTGTACGTCACACATGCCCAGCTGTTTAATGTTCTGAGAGGTAAACAGACTTTAATAAACCACTGGCCTGCCTTAGGATTAGCACCACATAAAATTTCCAAAGAAATGGGAGTCTGCTATCATTTGCTTCATCATTCCTGCTTAATTCTAGCCTCGGCTTGGTTGTCTTCATTTACTTGGTAAATTGTCTTAACAGTACTGGAGATGATTGTGTAAGATTCGGAGATACCGATTTATTCCATTCAGTGACCTGAAACAAGGAAGCTGTACATAGTAACTGTCACCTCAATTTAATTGCAAGTATTCAGTCACTCTTAGATTAAGATGGCACTTTATGGGTCTAAATGTCTTCATGTACTTTAAATAACTGAACCCACATAACCCCTAGTGAAATAGGCAAGCAGGAATTTTGTATTTCTGTTGGCATTCTAAGGCTCAGAAGGGTTAAAGGACTATGGACATTTACATGGCTAGTGACTGGGTCCACCCTTCAAGTCAGAGCACATTTTGCTGCACCACGTCACACGTGCTTTCTGAGGGCTCACTCTGTGTGCCACACTCACACCCCAGACACTCACTAGCTCGTTCAGGAAACAAGGCTGAAACACAGGGAGGGTTGAGCAATACTATCACTCGAAAGGTCTGGGCTGAAATATTTCTAGAGTTGAATATCAGCAAATATCCAGTCAAACCATCAAAATATATCCATAGTACAAAAGACAGTATTTTAAGGGGGAAAAAGGCATTATTATACTCACAGCCATTATTATTTTATGGGCGTTATTTTTGCCCATAAGCCCAATTAAAGTAAAACTTATTGACATCAGATCTTTACTAAAAGGAAAGGAGAAAAAATACAGAAAGTGAAATAGCTCTAGTAGGTCTGAATTTTAGAAGCAAGATAATTTGAGGACTATCACAATGCAGAAAAGCGAAAGGTTGGGGCTGGTGCTGTTACCGCTGTGTAATGTTAACAGAGTCAAGATGGTCCTTCGTGGTTTTTCCTTTTGTTTTGAATCCTCACCAGAGGATGTATTTATTGATTTTATAATCACTTTTAATTGTTATTCTATTATAGTTGTCCCAATTTTTCCCTCTTTGCCCTCCTCCGCTCATCCTGCCTCCTGCTCCCACTCAATCCCCACACTGTTGTCCATGTTCATTGGTCGTACATACATGTTCTGTGACTAATCCCTTCCCCTTCTTTCCACCATTTCCCCCTCCCCCTCACCCCTTCCCCTCTGGCTGCTGTCAGTCTATTCCATGTTTCTGGTTCCAGTTTGTTCATTAATTTATTTTGTTCATTAGATTCCTCTTACAAGTGAGATCATATGGTATTTATCTGTCACCAACTGGATTACTTCACTTAGCATAGTACTCTCCAGTTTCAATCATGCTTTTGCAAAAGGTAGGAGTTCCTGCTTTCTTTCTGCTGTGTAGAATTCCATTGTGTAAATGCACCACCATTTTTTGATCCACTCACCTACTGATGGGTACTAAGGCTCTTTCCAGCACTTGGCCAGTTTAAATCATGCTGCTATGAACATAGGGATGCATAAGTTCTTTTGAATTGGTGTTTTGAGATTCTTAGGGTATATTTCTGGCAGTGGAATCACTGGATCAAAAGGCAGAGGCGGTTTTAAATTTTTTGGAGGACATTCCATACTGTTTTCCACAGTGGCTACACATCTGCATTCACACCAACTGGGCTCTAGGGTTCCCTTTTCTCCACATCCTTGCCAGCACTTATTGTCTGTTGATTTATTAATGATAGCCATTCTGATAGGTGTGAGGTGATATCTCATTGTGGCTTTAATTTGCATTTCTCTGATGGCTAGTGACATTAAGCATCTTTACATATGCCTTCGGGCCATCTGTATGTCCTCCTTGGAGAAGTATCTATTCAGATCCTTTGCCCATTTTTTAATTGGGTTGTTTGTCTTCCTGGTGTTGACAAGTCATATGAGTTCATTATATATTTTGGAGGTCAAACCCTTGTCCAATGTATCATTGGCAAATATGTTTTCCCATAAGGTTGGTTGCTTTTTCATTTTGATAACGGTTTCTTTAACTGTGCAGAAGCTTTTTAATTTGATGTAGTCCCATTTGCTTATTTTTTCCTTATTTCCCTTGCCCTAGGAGATATATTGGCAAAAAATATTGCTATGTGAGATACCTGAAATTTTACTTCCTATGTTTTTGGCTAGTACTTTTATAGTATCACAACTTATATTTAAGTCTCTTCATCCATTTGAGTTTATTTTGGTGTATGGTATAAGTTGGTGGTCTAGTTTCATTTTTTTGTATGTACCAGTCCAATTCTCCCAATACCATTTATTGAAGAGACTATTTTTACTCCATCATATGCTTGTGCTCCCTTTGTCATATATTAATTGACCATAGAGACATGGGTTTATTTCTGGGCTCTCTATTCTCTTCCATTGATCTATATGTCTATTCTTATGCCAGTACCAGACTGTTTTGATTATAGTGGCCTTGCAGTATAGTTTTATATCAGGTATTATGATCTCTCCAACTTTATTCTTTTTCAAGATTGCTGAGGCTATGCAGGGTCTTTTTTGGTTTCATATAAACTTTTGGAGTATTTGTTCTAGATCTGTGAAATATGCCATTGGCATTTTAATAGGAATTGCATTGAATCTACAGATTGCTTTGTTTATTGATTTTTTTAGAGAAAGAAGAATCATGGGAGGAGGAAGGGGGAGAGAGGGGGAGATAGACACCGAGACACACACACACACACACACACTGATCTGATCTCTTGGATCCTACCTGTGCCCCAACCAGGGATCAACACACAACTTATGTATGTGCCCTGGTCTACCCTGTAACCTTTTGGTACATGGCAAGATACTCCAACCTACTAAGTAATTCGGTCAGGAGGTTTCCTCTTTTTCTTCATCTTCTTGCTATTCCTTTTCAACTGCTTATCACATATAGCTTGAGAATTAATGAAAAGAAAATTAGTTCTTTAGGAACTACTGTGAGGGAATGAAGCATTTCAGAAATTTAAGGCATTGCTACTACAGTTGTTAAAAATATAAAGAAGTCAAGAAGTGGCAAAATGCTTGTAATATACTAACACCACAACTCCTATGCTTCTGCCTACATAACTAGCCAACTTCACAATTGAAAACATCACACTGTAAATATGCCAAAATTATTTACATTTCTCATAATGTTTCTTAAATATGTTCTTCATATCAAGTAAAAAAATTCACCTTTTGTGAGTAAATTCTCAAGTCCAAAATTTCGTATTCTCAGGTGCCACAAGCAGTTCAGGAATAACTATGAATTTCTACAGAATAAAACAGGTGTGAATACTGCTTAAATTCACACCAACTTGGTCATATAACTAAATCCTGGTTCTTTTTGCATTGACTCCATTTTATGTTCTTTTTGCCTAATCCAGATTTTGTCAATTAACTGGCCATCTCTAAATAATAAACATAAATACCCCCAATTGAGTCCCTCCTTGTCGATGCAGGGAAGGTAATCCGTGGCTGCCTGTATGGCCAGGCAGGTTGTGCACCGCACAGTCCCGGTGGCAGTGGCAGTGGAGCAACAGCGCCCCCTGGGATTATGTAACGTGGCAGCTGTGCATGTAAATTCAGTTTATGTAACTGCTTCCTATGAACAGCTGAGAAAATGTGATGAGCAAATCTAAAGTGATGCTGCAGAGGGCAATAATGACACGTTAGGTAGATGAGACATTGCAGAGAGTATGTCAATAAGGACCGAAAAAAAGATTTTGATTTATGATTCCATTAGTCACAGTAACATGATAGCATGCATAATTATCAGAAGCATATGGTTGGCATCAATTACCAAAAATAATTTGAACATGCACCGTCCTTGAGAAGTCGACAACATAAGACAGATACTAACATAGTATTATTCAGGGCATACACTGAATATTTACCCCAAAAACTAATTATTAATATGATATTTTAAAAAAGTCTATGTAATACTAAGTTAGGATGGAGTTGTAAAGTGATCAACCTAGAGGAAAGTAACCCCTTCTCTTCTCTCTTGAGGGCATGGGTATTGAATTGCTATTCAGTGGGGCATTACCTAGAACCTGTCAAAATCACCATAGGAATGGAAGGGAATTGGATAAGGAACTTAAACTGTCATAGATTATTCAAACACAGTTCAATTTAATTCACTTTAGAAGTGTACACTCAAATATACACTCACCTAAAATACACATTCTCAGCTTTTCTGAGAAACCTATTCTAAGTTGTAACTCTCACTTACAGGAAAACTTTTTCTTACTGCTAAGAGTTACAACTGATTTCTAATGAAACGTAAGCAGTAGGAGAAATTACATAAGAGTTCTTTCCTATAATCAAATTATTTTTAGAATTAATCATATAGATTATGTTCAATTTAACTATTAACTAGCTCAAAGGTATGGGGAACCTCCCACCTACCTCCTGTTCTAATTCACCTGCCCCCAACCTAAAATATTTTCTCTTTTTCTGGGTTTACTGAGTGAAGTATTTATCTCTAAATGAAGAATCTTTTCCAACCAATTACTGCACTTCAGCTTTTTTTAAAAATAGGTGCTCTTTCTCTTGAGTGCTTTCTTAAACGTTTAAATAAGAGAATTTAACCATGAGATATTTTTATTGCCCTTTTATTCTGCATTTCAATCGAGTGTGACTTCAAACAATCTAGCCAAACATCAGATTTGGAAGACCAACTACATGTGGTGTGTTTACCCCTGACATTGCTTGTGATTCCTGGAACTGATATATTAACCCCAAATAATTCAGAGTTCACATTCCAAACCACTGAAATCTGAAGGGCTTCTCATATAGATGTATTGTAAACGTGAACAAAACCAACTCCATCTCTGTCTCCTGGATTTCATTTTACTTTTCAGCTTCATGCTGTGGCCTTGGACCAACCTCACTGTATGTTCCAAGCATAGCAAAGCCTTCTGGTTGATGATTCTCTGGGCTCTTTAAAACTTGCCACAGATGTTATTGTTAGTGATGACTGGAGTGGCATGACAACTGAGATAATCATTAAACTAGTGATACTATCAATCATAAAACAACCATCCATCACAAGATCACTGGGAGGTACGGCCCCTCGCACACTGCATTCTTTGTCCCTTTGTCTTGTCAATTGTTAGGACCTGAGTTATACTACAAAGAAAGTACAGTGACAGGAATGCACAGCAGAAAATAACCTGTGTGGAACGGTGGGGCCTCTGTTCCTGTAAGTAAACTGCCCTGTAACAATGTCTGTTATATTCTATGGAGTTGCCTGCTTCGTTTTGGGGTCAGAAGATACCTCCTCATTTCGGTGGCCTCACACCTTTGCCCCATGGCCAGACACCTGTCTTAAATTCACCTCTTTAGATTTCCATAAGCTTTCCCATCTCTGAATCTACACGTCCACTAGTATGCTGCTGTCCAAGATCAAGTGCTGAAAAGCTTGGACCTCCTAAGTCCAACAGTTATAGTGAAGACCTGTCACCTGGGGGTGTCAATTTCACAGATAAATAGAGAAGCTCTTTAGATTACACAACCCATAATATTACCGGTCCTAAGGGAGTATTAGTCTGAAATTCAGGTGAAATACTATAATAGATGTGTTTTTCTCACTGGATTCATGATAGCATAGTACAACTATGCAATCAAACTTCTGCTTTCGAACTGGACAGCCTTCGTGCCTGCCACTGTTGGTTATAAGGCTCATGCCAGTCGGTAAGAAAGGCACAGGCAGAATATAAAAGAAAACGGAGCCTTCTCATCTGATCTGTCTAGCAGAGTATTGAACAGATGAGACTCCAGATGTTAAGTGTATGGGAACAATTTGATAGGCAATTGTTCTAAAAGTATTGTAGTGTACTTTTAAAGTGTTTTTATAAAAGTATTTTTAGACTATTCAAATTTACCCCCTGAAAAACAGAAATAATCCCCTTTAGAAATCTGTGCACTTTCTTCTAGAAATGAAACACTGTTAAATTCTAACTTACGAATGTGTCCTTTCCCCACCTATAGATTTGTGGTCATATCACATGGCTCTTTTTAGAGCCTTCTATAAAACAGATAGACATACACTTTGTGTTAAAACAAAGCCTGTACCATTATCTTAGGAGTTGATTATTTTACATAACAAAAGGTTATATTTCGTTTCCTTTTAAACCTACAATCTAGTACTCAGAACCCTAACATTTGCTCCCCGAGATGCCTAATGAGACCGTTTGCTGCCTAAATCAAACACATATTTTAATAGTCTTTTCAAGTAGTGTTTTCAAAGGCACTGGGAGAAAGGCCGATGTTGTGTGATGACTACCATCAGGATGCAGTGATATTCGTTGACCTTTATTTAATCACCATCATCAAAAGGCATTTACCAGGTGCCCAGTTGTGGCAACAGCTTATTTGTGCTGAGGCATTAAGTTCCATCCTGTTTTAGAACTGCAAGAGAACTTGAGCGGTCATTTTATCTAACATGAACTTCAAACCAAGAATACACTAATCCATTCAGAGAGTGTTCTCTCCTTTTCCAAATGGTATAGTTATAACTTTCCCTGTCAATCACATCATGATGAAGTCAACCAAACATAAGCGACAAAAAATGCAGATAAAGCAGATTTTATAGGACCTATCCGTGATATATAATTTGGGCAATGCTAAAAAAGAGTGACTGAAAAGCTACAATGCCTGACCTGGTTAGGCCATTTGCAACAAGACTTATTGTTAGGGAGGAAAAAAACAAATAAACAACTCAACCAGACTAAGACCTCGCAGCACAAAGTTCTGAACAGCCTACAACACGTGGGCCCCTGCAGCCCAGCCCCGAAGACCGCGTGGAGTGAGACTACTCACTCCTCTGGCCTAGTTAACAGTGAGCGATTCCGGAGAAATACCGTCACTGGACACTGACGTTTTCAGTGGCAGACAAATGTGGCTATTAACCTCAGAAGAACACAACAACTCTGTGGAGTGACAGATTCATGCGATTTAACTGTTTAAATAAGTCCCTTCCGTGACCTATAAACCTTGTAGATATATCCCTTACTGGAGCAATAAATTTGTCTCACATTTTGAAGAGCATTTGTCCCTCTACAATTAAACTAACTCATATTTGAGGGTTATAGTAAATAACTGTTCTTTTTATCAGTTAGCATTCATTTACCCGCTTTCCATATCTGCTTCCCTATTTCCCTCAGAGAAACGATCTCTCTCTCTCCCCTCTCAGTCACGTGCTTCCAGGAAGCCTCACTCTACACCCAAACCCCAGGGTGTGCATGTGACCCAGACCTAACCCAGGCCTTGCAGTGTGTCCTGTGGTCACAGCTGTTGGTTCTAGAACAGGAATACAAGTTAGAGCAAACAAGATGCAGGGACGTACATATCATCGTTTCTGGGGAAGTAATTCTTTTCCATTGTCTCTAAAACCCAAGAAAATAGACGGGGGTTACTGCTGCCATTTTGTTAGCACATGAGGACTGAGACAAAAATGTCAACAAAACAGGAAGTATTGACAGGAGATAGAAGGGAACCACATCTTGAAGACATTTTTAGAGCCCTGAATCCAGAAAGTCCTTAGATCTGGGCTTGTCAGCCTATATGAGCCAATAGCTTTTTCTGTTTTGTTTTGTTTAAACCATTAAAAAAAGAGGCTGGTGTTGCTCAGTGGATTGAACACCAGCTTGCAAACCAAAGGGTCACTGGTTCAATTCCCAGTCAGTGCAAATAACTGTGTTGCAGGCCAGGTCCCCAGTGAGGGGCGTGCAAGAGGCAACTGTACATTGATGTTTCTTTCCCTCTCTTCCCCTCAGTCTAAAAATAAATAAGTAAAATCTTAAAAAAAAACCCAAGCCATTAAGAAGAAACTTAATTGGTTTAATGATTTAAAATGAATGATAGAGTAACCCTCTTGTAATATATGGGTTCCATGTGCCCTTCCTTTAATCTTTTGTACATGCATATTTTAATAGTGAACACATTCAGTCAAATAATGAATAAACTCTGCATCTTGTCACCTTAGCTTGATCTTGTCTGAGGCAAAAAGATTGTGTCTTACATGTCTTTGTATTTCTGAGGACAACTACCAGTATCTTTTCATTGCATATTCTTAACATAATAAAGTTATTCTGTCCCCCATCTGTCCCCTTGATGACTCCATTTCAACCACATTTCCCTGTTCAATATTCTTCAGCTATATCAGGCAGGCTCCCACCTTAACCTTGGACTTCCTTTTCCTTCCCACAGCTGGGTCTCTCACTTCCTTCCAGTCTGACAATCACCTTCACAGGGAAGCTTTCCATGGCCAGAGCCCCCAGAATTTAACCTGCCAACACTTCCTATCTCCCTTTTCTAACTTATTTTGATTCTTAAGACTGAAAAGTATTTAACATGCTACGTATTTTATTCAGGTACCTGCTCCTCCTCTCTCATGTATCCTCACTGAAGATAAGAACTTCTACATTTTTTCTTTATTATTTTAACCGTACAGGGTAACATAGAGTAGTTAATAAAAGCTCACTGAAGGAGTAAATGACCATAGATGTCATAATGACAAAGAAGTAGCCCATGCTCAGTGATGCAGAACAGGGACCAGACAAGGCATGACCATCCATGGTTGCTGTGTAAAGGGGCACCTCCATGTCTGACATACACTAGGTGCCCAACAAATATTTGTTGAATAAATAAATTAGTTAATTAAAAATAAGGGAATTTCTTCCAGTTTCAGGATAAGTAAGACCTGCCATTAAACAACTAAGAATCAACAATAAAAAAGGCTGTCGAATGCACTGCTAAGTACCTTTCTCACTGACACTTAGTGCCAAAGTCAAAGAACCTGGGGACACCAAAGGGTGGCTGTAGTAGACATCTGTCATGTCAAAAGTTGCTCCACTCTATGAAGAAGAGAAAAAAAGCATAATAGAGTCAGGAAACAAATGTTTTTCCTTTATGTCTTTTTAAAATTTTTTTTCATTTTTTTGGGGGGGCAAAAAACTGCATAGAGCACAAGCTTCCTCTCTTCTCACAAATATACATCCATAACCCATTAATTTGTGTGGTCTAGAAAGAAATAAATTACTTTTCCCCAATGCCTTAATTTTACTCTATTTAGTATGCCATCACTTTTCTCATCACAAAATAAAAATAAAAGTGCCCACATCACAAGATATTTGTCATAACAACAATACACAAGCATTAGTGCAATACTAGGCTTGAAAATGTCATGTAAAATATCAAGTGCTCTTATTATTCCCAAGGAAACATTTGTGGAATACAGTACTTTTCTACAAAGATTCTAGGTTCAACTCAATAGGCTACCATCAGACAAAACAATAAGCATATAGTCAGGGAGTTTTAGAAATTATTATTTTAAAATGAAATAAATACATAAGTAACAGAAAAAGAGATAAATACATTCACTTATGTGAAGATAAATGGATGAGGCTCTGTATTTACATTCTGCAATGCAGAAGTGCCTCACAATGAAATCAATTATATATTGATAAAGAAACTGAGATATGAGTAATGACTACTATCCTACCCAGCTGTTTCAGGCTTAGAGCTCAGGTTTTCCTGAATCTAATTCAGCACTCCACAATTCAACAATCAAACATTTATTGAGCTCTTACCGTGCGCCAGTATTGCCTTAAGGACTTCATAGGGACTACACAATGATGCTGCCGCTCTTACAATCCCTACTTTCCTGATTGGCTAGTTGAGACAAAGATAAATTAAGAAATTTGGCAAGGTCACACAGCTTGGACCAAGTGGCTGAACTAGAAAGTGAACAAGGACAAAATGAGGGCCTCAATCTCTCAACCTCTACGCCACTTCTCTAGGCAGAACTAGATGGCCATCAGGCATTCTCAGATCAAATTAGCTGGTGGGTGAAAAAAATCTTAGCATAATGGTCCAGCACCTCCAGAGGGTGGCAAAAACACAAATAAACATATCGTGTATCTGTGGTATTAAAATTCTACTGCAGGGAGAGATTAGGAGAAAACAGTCTAGACAGCCTCCTTAGTGAGAAGAAGGGACAATTGTTAAAAGTGTTGGCAACACTGCCTTAGATGAATACCTAAGTGAACTGAAAAAAAAAATAAATGTTTGCTTATGTTGTAAATTGAGAATTGATTCAATAAATCCCTGGTACCATAAAATCTCTTTGTATCACCTCTTACGAGACTGCTACAGTTGAAGGTCACATGGAAGTATCATTGAAGAGAATCTAGCCTTATTAAGCCTGACAAGCAGGGTCTCTCTAGGCATTTCCTTTCCTGTCAGTCTCCTTGACTTGCTATTTTGTTTCCTTAAAGTGGATAAAACAGGGGCTTGGGAGAACGGGTACTCAGTGAGTGTAGTAGGAAGAGCACAGGACTTGGAGGCAGAAGAGTGGAGGTGACTTCTGATCCACCATTTACTGGTACTGACAAATCATTTTTTAAACCCCCCCTGGGTTTCAGATCTCTTATCAATAAAATGGAAGTGATAAAGAACAGGAAAAGCATAACATTTTATTTTTTTAATCTTAGGTACTATTATTATTGAAAGAAATGTAGGTGGTTGTGCTTATTACTAATAAAATACAGTAATCATTTCAATGCACTTTTGTATGTTATCATGTTTGATCCTCAAGATAAAGTTGGACGGTCACTTCTAGCTTTCTTAAATCACACAAGAAAAATTATGGTTCAGAGAGTTTAGTGCATTATCCAAAATTACAAAATTTGCAAGTGTTGGAACCAGGTCTTCTGACTCCTGATGGAGTGCTCTTTCCAGCAAATATTTCTGTTAACTACTGGCACAGAATTAAAAGTGGTCCATTTCACTGAACTTCTAATATTATAATTGCTTTAGAACACAACGCAAGTCATGATGCTGAGAAAACAAGGAGGCATGCCCGCCATGACGACGTTTATATGGACTGAGATTCACTCTTCCTGGGATGTTATGGGACTTTTAAATAGTTTACCCAAGGTCTTGTCTTGCACTTGATATTCACTCAGAAAAGCAATGTGTTTTTCCAAGGTTCGAGACAGGAACTGAAGCATATATGAATGGGTAATGATGGAAATAGAGGTGGAAAAATAAACTAACATATTCAGTGAAGAAATACCAATTAAGAGATTGTGTCCCTTTTTCTCCAACCTCTCCAACACTTGTTATTACTCGTCTTGTTGATCACAGCCATTCTCACAGCTGTGAGGTGGCATCTCACTGTGGTTTTGATGTGATCTACCCAAAATAGCATGAAAACCTTTATTCACAAAGACACATGTGCCCCTATGTTCATTGCCGCATTATTCATGGTGGCCAAGACGTGGAGACAACCAGTGTCCTTCAATAGAGGATTAGGTAAAGAAGATGTGGCACATAAATACGATGGAGTACTACCCAGCCAATGGAAAAGATGAAATATTGCCATTTGCAACAACATGGATGGACCTTGAGAACACTGTGCTAAGTGAAATAGAAAAATCTAAGAACCACATGATTTCACTCATGTGTGGGATATAAACTGAAACTTGTGGACACAGACAATAGTGGGGTGGTCACCAGAGGGAAGGAGGCTGTTGGGGCAGGAAAGGGTAAAGGGGGCCAAGTGTATTGTGACGGAAGACGACCTGACTTTGGGCAGTGGGCACACAATGCCATATACAGACGATGCATCACAGAATTGTACACTTGAAACCTCTATGCGAGTGGGGGGCAGGCTGGGTAGAGGGAGACAAAGGGGGGAAATGGGACAACTGTAATAGCATAATCAATAAAACAGTAAAATATATCAGAAATAATAAAAAATAAAATATCAAAAAAAAGAAACCTTATAATCTTGTTAACCAACGTCACCCAATAAATTTAATTTAAAAATTAAAAAAAGAAGTTCAACACAACATCTTTCTTATGTTGACATGTGTTACCTACAGCATAACAATCAAGGAAATGCCCGTCCTTCAAAGGTTAATAAAGTCTCCTGTCAGAATGTGAGTACATGAATTCTGAGAAACTAAGTTCACTTCTCTGAAACAATTTCAAATTCTGCTAAGTTGTTTGCAGAGGTAAGTTGTTCTGGAATAGGGTATTATCCTTTCCCAAAACTGCTTTCTGTGAGACACACTAAATAGGCCAACACCCCAACCAACCAACAAAAGCCTGTCTGTGAGATCACCCAAGATTCTTCTATGCATTAGAAAAATAGTACATTAACGCTATTAACTGAAAAGTAAATATGAAAGGGAAGTAAATCCATCAGTAGCCAAGTCTCCTTAAAGTGAGTCAGTACCCTTTTCTCTAAACATAAGCCTCAAAAATATAAGTTCATGTAATATTTTTAGGTGTTTTAATTTAGATGTTTCTTAAAAATGCTTATAATGAATACTGTGGTATTAGTCAGATCTGACTCACACATTAATGAGTAACTTCCTTTGATGCAACAGAAATACTTACTCCTTAAGTTTTTGTGACACTTTGCATATATTATCTATTCTGATCTGCACAATAACCTGTGAGAGGAAATGCAGGCATTATTGGAGACAATTTACAAACAAAGAAACTTAGAATCAGCAAGAATTCTGCTTTCAGGCTTAAAATAACTGCAAAACCCATCTATTTAAACCACATACCGATGCTTGATTCTACTCTGAAACTTCTATTTCATATGTAAATATAAAAACATAACTCATCATCTCCCAAAGGACATGATTCTTACCCTGGCCAGATCTGAATGAGAACATTTTTCCATATAGTGAGCCAAAATCTGTTAACCTCATCTTGAACCACTGGCCCTAACTTAGCTGTGAGGCCACCAGGACAACTCTAACTGCTCTTGGATAAACAGCTTCTCATATATGTGTACTTGGCTGCTATCTTCCCCTAGTTCTTTCCTTCAGGCTAAATGTCCTACTTGTTCAACTCTTCTTCATGTCTTAAGTAGATAATCCAATATGAAATATATACCTGATATACATTTTATATTAACCATCTTTTATACATTAATCTGTATATATAGGTCCCCAATACTATATTTCTCTGTGAAATTTTATATAAGCCCCTATAGGTAAAACTGAATGTCATCGAATTGCATCGTTGTTCTAAGTTAATACATATTTGAGTGATTACTACATACCCCAAATTGGTTCAGCATAGATGGAAATAGCTGGAACACCTATGGAACTATTAACAGTCAATTTATAGTCCAGTTGGAGATATCTAATTTTAAAAGTATAATTTGCATCTATCATCTCATACTTGCCAAAATAGCTATCATCAGAATCAACAAACAACACGAGCTGGTGAGGATGTGGAGAAAAGGGAACCTTTTTGCACTGTTGGTGGGACTGCAGATTGGTGCAGCCACTGTAGAAAGCAGTATGGAGATATCTCAAAAATTAAAAACTGGATCTGCCTTTGCCCCAGAGACCCCACTTCTGGGAATATATCCGAAGGAACCCAAAACACGAATTTGAAAGAACATAAGCTCCCCTATGTTCATCACAGCATTATTTACAACTGCCAAGGTATGCAAGTCGCCCAAGTACATAAGTGGATAAAAACAACTGGGGAACATGTACACAATGGAACAGTACTCAGCCATAAAAAAGAAGTAAATGTGACCCATTGCAACAGATAGATGGACCTGGAGAACATTATGCTCAGTGAAATTAGCCAGTCAGAGAAACAGAAATCTGTTATGATTTCACTCACGTGGAATCTAAAGAACAAATTGCTCTAACATGTAAGACAGAGACAGACTCATAGATGGAGAGCAGGATGACAGCTAAGGTGGGGGAGGTTAGGGGGTGGACAGATGGAGCAAAAAGGAAAAAGGACTCATGGACATGGACAATAGTGGGGTGACTGCTGGAGGTAGGGGGGTATAAGTAGACGAAATAGCAATGGAAAAAATACAATAAAAATAAAAGATAAAAGTATATGAAATAATCCAAGTAAATTTAAACACTCTATCATCTGGTGCTAATTATGACTGTAACAGGAATTAATCGCACACAGGTCACATACGCCACAATGGCTGTTGTCTTCCCCTGGCAGGCATTGCTAAGAGATCACTGCACTGAATGGCAGCCCTGGGTTCATGACTTCAGAATCCTTCTGGGGGAGGAGTTCCTTAAAAGAAGTAATTAAAGGTGAGCTCACGGACTTCCAGTGGAGTTCATCCATACAATGTTCAGAGTGCTCTTGGATAACTGAGAAAATGCCTTAGATGTGCTCGTCATAATTTTCCTCAGAATGTATTACTAGTTTTTCCGTGGTTGTGGGTTATTGTTACAAGTTCTATAGAAACACTTTGTTTTTAAGGGGGATTCCTTATAAGAAACTTGACTCGTGATAATAACATGCTTTAAGTAAAATTCCTCAATGTCCCATTAAAGATAGAATTTACAAGTCTTCATTTTCAAGTCTCTAAATTTAACAGTTGTTTGGCCATAAATAATCACAGCAAGACCTAAATAGACCTCTATAAAGCTAAGAATACTATGGGCTGCTTTTCTATTTTCGCAAAGGAAACAGTAAAGAGAACAGTTAAAATATTTTCCCCAAGGTCATGACTATATGCACACATGGACACACGCATTTGGTATGCTCAGCTGCTTCTCTGTGTTTCTTTGGTAGGGACACAGTTTATACAGGCTCAGCCTCAGAGAATGTGGCACGCTAAACGATGTTTAATTGGAGTGAGTGGCACTTTCTTCACAAGACATAGGTGGCAAAAACTTCCGTTTAGGCCACTATAACAATCCCATCTGGTGTGTATAAGGGGAGAGGGTATAAACTCAAAAAAGGCAAAAAGTGACAGCGTAGGGGCAGTCTGCTCTGCAAGACAAGGGGAGGCATCAGCCTTTCTGAGTATGTTCCCACAGTGCGCGTAGCATACACCTGGCCCTAGGAAGTATCTCAGGTTCTGTGGGATAATTTTGGCTCATCACCAATTAACCTTTCTTAGGCCAGAGTACTTGGTGCTACATTTTGCGTCAGGGAAGAATTCAGACTTACAGAAAATCTCGTCCTTAATTAGACATGTTAAGGAGAACATACCCTGCACTTTGAACCATCCCAGCAGAGTACATACTTACTAACTTACTTTTAGAAAGTGATAATAATTACACAAATTGCTTCACCACCAATGAACATGATTTTGCCCAGACACAGGGATTAGCCACATTTAGAGGCTGCTTTTAAGCCCCTTATCCATCGTCAAAGAAACTTCTGAAATCAAGGCTGTACGTGGCCTTGACCTGGTATACTTGACTTGGTAGAAATGCTTTCAAAACGCCAGGCAAGCATGCAAGAAACACTCCAGGTCTCTGAGTCTCAGCCTGCACCCTGCTGCCTTTCATGCAGTCCTCAGATAACCAGAAGCAGAATACAGGGTACTGGGAGACACATTTCTCCTACACAAGATGACCCTGGCATTTAATCTTGCACTTGGGAGTGCACTTGGAAATTGAAGGCAGCCTACCCTGAAGGACAGGGTAGCCTCGGATAGTGCACTGAAGGTCTTTGCAGATATTTCCAGGTATAAGGAGATTCTGGGAGATTATTCTTTGGGTCTCTTTCAATTTATGAAGGCATTCATTGAGAGCACTGGTGTCAAAAGTAAACTTTAGGTTGAGTTTCAAGTACCAGATTGGAATCCACCAGGTTAGGACCACCTCTGCCCTCTGAGCCACCAAGTTTCTTGTGCCTAATACTGTGTTGGCCCAAGTAGGCACTCAGTATGGACTTTACTCTCAATGGAGTGAATGAATAGATGAGTGAATGACTATGATGAGTTGACAGTCCCCTCCACCTCCCCTTGATTTTAAACATGCAGCACAGTGGGCTTGTGACACTGGGTGAATAATGAGGATGAGCTATGATGTCATTTCTGACAGCCTTCAGTATATCACAGTAAGTCAATTTAATTAAATTAAGATGGTTTTTAGCAAAATCAAAAGTCCACACTGTGGCAACTGATGCAACAGGGAAAATCAAGCATGTAGTAATGAGGCCATGTCATTACAGACACATTAAACTAAATGAACAGCAGATACACTAGGTCTTGGGCTTTCAAGATATTGGCCTACCTGCTCCCTAGTGAAAGGCTCCTGAATAGGCAAGAAAATGGATAGGAAGAGAGGTTACTCCTCACATGTGATGCCAGAAGCCCAAGCTATAGCAGAAAAGCAAGATGGCTGCCAGGCAGGCGTTCTTGCGCTCACCTGCGTCCCGGAGCCTACTTCAGGGACTGGCATGCTGGACGTAATAATGTAATCAAATGTCTGATATCTACTGAGATATCAAATGAGTACATCCTAGCTTAAGAGGAGAAAGACTAAAATTTTAGATGAAAATTGTCTAAGATATGTGATAACAATGATGCCAGTCAGATATCTTAGCCACTCAGAGGTCAATTTAATGATGCATTTTTATGTAAAATGCATACAATAAATACAACTGCAACTCACAGGAAGAACACACACACACACACACACACACACACATTCATTTGGTCTCCTGGATTCCTGAATCTCCATTCACCCATCAACTGGTCGACCCAGAACTGTAATAAGAATCCAATTGAAAGAGGGACAAGGCAGAGGAAGTGACTAGGCCCCAGAGGGAATCTCGTAGCTGCCTAATTTATCGTCATGAAGTTTATCACAGGCAGATGTTTTGGAGGCTACGTGAGCTCCAAAGAAAAAATGCAGGTGAAATTGTGGTGAGGGGAAATAGCTCACAATAGCTCATTGAGATGGAGTCAGTGTGTCCCCTTCCTTCAAACCACATTGAAGGGAGCTATTAAATCACTTCCAATGTAATCATTTTATCAATAGGCATAAAACCAGACAATGGCCCTGGCTGGTGTAGCTCAGTGGATTGAGCGCGGGCTGAGAATCAAAGGGTCCCGGTTCAATTCCCAGTCAGGGCACATGCCTGGGTTGCGGGCCAGGTCCCCACTGAGGGCCATGTGAGAGGCAACCATACATTGTTGTTTCTCTCCCTCTCTTTCTCCCTCCCTTCCCCTCTCTCTAAAAATAAAATTAATAAAATCTTAAAAAAAACAGACAATGGTGCTAGACATATTCAAATTCAATTATTTGATCACTTTGTCAAGTTTCCTTCTTATTGTGTAAATATCCTAATGCTTTTTTTAAAAGTAAATGATACTTATTCTGCTTTTGTGAAAGATACTAGAAGAAGCCCAGAAAATCCTTAATGACGAGCTGTTCAGGAAACAGCCACACTGGTTCACTCGAGCATGACTGTATGACTCAGTGAATACACTGAAGAATCGTCAGAGGAAGTGGGAAGTGGGTACGGTTCAGGAGGATGATATCTGTATTCTATTCCCAGCTCATCTCTATCCTCTGGGTGACCTATGATGACTCATATCTCTCTTTTCAAGTGCTTGCAGTGACTCAGAATCGTTTAAAAAGTCCTCTGTTTAATTCTATACCACACAGACAATTTCCTCTGGAAAACACACAAGATTATCTTTTTTAAGCTCTTTCCTCTATCTGTACTCAAAGTGACAATTAATTCCCCATGTATACAGACTGAAGGGAAATGCCATTACATTTACAGTATTTGATAGTGAAAAAACTCATGATGAAAATTTTCTAGATAACATTTTTCAAAGTTTTTGCATTATGGGACCTAAGAGCACTGACTTTTGAAAGCCAGAATTTGGGAATCAGTTCAGGTCTGCCAGGAAAACACTAAATATATCTTTTGTGGTATCAGATTCGGTGGATCATAATCTACAAACATGTATTCGGAAATTGCTGTATCTACAGAAATCACACAGAACCCGGGGAATCAGCTGCGGTGGCCCCAGACTGCATTTCTATCCAGTTTCCATGTGACTGATGCAGCTGGACCAGACAATATTTTTGGTAACACTGTTCCAGAGGGCCATCACCTGTTCCTTTGTCAGTATCTCTTTGAGAGTTATGTCAACATCTATAAAGAGAATGACTCATGGCTAACATTAGGGATTGGGACACAGAGTCTTCGTTTCAGTAACTGTTAACAAGACGAGAAGATACTTTTAAAGGACAAGCATTTGACCTTGGCTAATGTCTTTTTTTGTTTTTGTTTTTGTTTTTTTATCAAGAGACAATATTTCAACTGAAACTTTAAATTTGCTCCTAAAAATTCTAAAATTGTTTTCAGTTTTTATTTTTAGGCTCTGATCTCTGGCTAATTTTAGTGTAAAAATTGTGAAAAGGTAAATGATCATTTATCAATAGGTTGTACAATCTTGATGAAAGGTACACAGATATTGGGTTTGAGAGTCTTTGCTTGTTTTGTAAAACACAGACCTTGGCCAATGCAGACTTACATGTTCTGACTAAACCAAAATGTCAAGTTCTTTGTTAGATGGTGTTTGGCAGATGGCACCAGCAATAGCATGGGAAGTGCTTCCCAGGTCAGTTCTGGAACATTGTTCTCTCCTTCCATACCAGTCAATTAGAGGAATGAGACATACCAAATTGTATCTAGTCAAGTTTTATCAAAAATAACTATGCAAGCAGCAAGAGTACAGAATACCACATGGCTGCTCCTTATCCTGGGCCATGCAGTCTAAAAACCTAAGAGAACTGTTAAGTGACTGTATGCAAGACGTCAGTGGGCACCAAAGGGGCAGAAACTGAGTCCCTTTGGGAAGCAAGGAAGGCAGGCTTGGAGATGGCATTCAAACTGTATCATGAAGGACTGGTATTGGTTTGTGAAGAGCGAAGAGAAGGTTATTTTACACAGAGTGATTAGGAATAAATGCAATATCAAGTTGCAAAGAAATGTATCCTGATTCACAAAATCTCATGGTAAAGAGTAAGAGCGTGCGAGATTCAGTGCTAGAGAGAATGAAGCAGCGTAGCCTGGGAGCAGGTGAATAACAGCAGACATTTACTCCATGCCTATGTTCACTTACATTTCATCAACTCTGAGATGCACTTTACTTTATAAACTTTTATCTCCTCTGTAATCAGGAGGCCTGTAGCAGTTATGACATTATCACTGTCCTGCATGCACACAAACGTCTGCAAAGTGGGTACCAGCAGCTGGGAATAAAATGACTATTGTAAGAAATGCTTCCCCACTAATACTCCTGATGGAACAGAAAACAATATTGTGCGAAACAAAACTCTGATCTCAATGACCATGAGGTGGAAAGAGATTCAGAAAAGCCAGGCTTTCATTGTAAAGTTATAAAAATGACCTTCCCCCATTTATTTTTGCCTTTTATTTATGCACAGGAGTGATAGATCATAAAAATTTTGTTTTTTCTGAATAAGTTTAAAAATCTTTCAGCAGGAATAAAATACAAATTTGAAGGGTTATAAGAAAGAAAAAAAAATGTCCCGTATTTTAATTTGCAGATATTTTTTTCTTATGGTACATAAAATATTGTTGTGTTTTGTGATGATTGGCATCTTATATTTGATGAAACAGGTTATTAAGCACATGTACATCCTGGGCCGAGGACATGCCAAGCACTGTGCTAGGTGTCAGGGACATAATGATCGGCAGAACATGCTGTGTCCCAGAGCTCACACCACGTCCAGGCTGCCGTCCTGAATGCTGGGCTGAAAATTCCAGACTACGTTTTATAACAGGGACCCTCAGGGAGTTTTAACAGCAGGGATGATGTGATCAGATATGTTTTGAGGAAGTTAACTCCATCCAGCAGTTATACACAGGAAGAAGGCAGGAAAGGGGACTGGTGGTAGAGAGCCTATTACAGAAGATCTTGAAATAGTGTGAGATGTAACGGGGGCTGAATGAAGGCATGACCGACAGACAGAGAGAGAAAGAAGAGTATTTGACCAACATGATCCGCTCACTGCTTATCATCATGATCAGAGAAAACCAGCAGACAATTTAGACTGCCTCCACATCGCTGGAAATACAGTCGCATAACATGTGAGAGCTATTTGATCACCAACAGATCTTTCCCTTTCAAGTGGTACATACACTATAGTCTTATATCACCTCACATCGAAGGCAAGGCACCATGTGAAGCTCTGGGAATACAAGGAAGAACTGAGTCTTCCCAGGTGAAGGGAAGAGAGACGCCAACAGGCGATGCGATTACACCAAAATGACTGTGGGCAGTAAGAGCGGGTACGGCAGGCACCGGGAGAGCATTGGCCGGTAACGGGAGCAATCTCCAAGGGAAGTCACATCTGACCAGACACTTGAAAAAGTACAAAGAAGCCACAAAGCATACAATGCAAAGGAGAGTATTCTGGGAAGAGGTAAGTCTGTGCAAAAACACACAGCTGAGAAAGAACAAAGCACATTTAGACCAATTTTCAACATATGAACGTGCCTATAGACAGTGGAGAGAGATATGGGAGCACAGAACCCAATGGGACTCACATCACATTAAAGGTTTTCAGTTTAGTCCTAGAATACTACAGACCCACTAAGGAACTGACTATATTTCAGTTTAAATAGACCTTCACAATTTTTTCACTCTAAATTGGATCACAGATAAAAATAACACTAAAAAGAGTTGCATCAAGTTTCTAAAGGAACAATAAAAAGGGATAAAGTTTCTAATGTGTCCTCACTGAAGTATGCAATTAATTTAAAATGCTTCTCAAAAAGTGACATACCAGGAGCAGTAAATCGGTAAACTGACCAATTTGAAATTTTCTCTCTCCTGAGTCCAATACCAAGTAGGAAGGGTGGCCCTGTTTTGAGAATTAGTCTATGACGCACTTTGATGCAACTGAAGGAAAAGTTGTTTATAGACACTGAGGGGCCTAAAGATCTTTATTATAAAGATAACAAAATATGGGGAAATTTTCATTCATTGAAAGTTTCTCTTTCATATTTCTCAGGATAGTACATTTAAAGAAAGCAAATCTATAAAACAGTTAATTTAATCTCAACATTTTGGTTTGCTGTCATGTTTACAGAATAGATTAAAACACACTGCTGTCTTTGAGTTCAGATTTACAATGGTGTCACAAATTTAAGAAACTGCAAGGGAATAAAAACATTGAGTGAATATGCTCCTCCTTTGGAAAGTTATGGGGTGTGGCACCCAGCTCATACCGTGTTGATGTTACCATCGAAGA
This sequence comes from Micronycteris hirsuta, assembly GCA_004026765.1. NCBI lineage: Eukaryota > Metazoa > Chordata > Mammalia > Chiroptera > Phyllostomidae > Micronycteris > Micronycteris hirsuta. The sequence continues at coordinate 91,691 of PVJI01002303.1, read as the reverse complement.
ATAAACCCCTTCTCTGGCCAGAGTCTTTCAGACACCCTTCACCTAATCAGAAAGAAATCAAATGCAATCAGAGTGAGGAGCCAGACCATAGTCTGCGTGTTTTACACAAGAAATGTTCCAAAATATTTTCAAGACTCTGGGACCCTAAAGTGAGTGCACAGTGGGCGTGTAGTCAGTATGCTCCCTCTCCTCAAACCGTCTCATGTCCTCATGTGTCCTCCTGTCCTGCTGTTAGAGCACGTAGCAGCCTTCCTGACGTCATACACATCTGCTATTCACACACATGACTCTGTGTCAGCCACTGACCTGTGAAACTCTGGAGAGTGAAAATCAGATTGTATTCCATTTCGAATCTTCTTATAACAACACATCAAGTGCCTCACAAAAAATAAAAACTAAAGAAATCTTTACTGAACTAAATTACAATGTACATACAATACTTAGATGTTTTTATAGCTGGTCTCCAGAGATATAAGCATTTCTAGAAAACAATTAAAATTCTATTCTATATAAAGCTTTGTCTGTTTGTGCTATTTTTAAATCATTCACATTCCAACCAGCATACTTCAGCATCATCAAATCCAACATTTGAAAAAAATTCCTATTATTCTGAATCAGAAACAATTGTTACAGAAATTGCTTTGAAACTGAGCAGGTTTCGAAGTGAATGATTACATGTACACAAACTTTCTGAAAATGTCAAAATTATAAGAAGAAATCCTTTATTCAGAATAGCTACGTTTGAAAAGTAACTACTCTGATATATTTTCTGGACAAGTTTTTGTTTCCAAGTGAGTAGAATTCATCTGTATGAATAAAATATATGTTAGAGCCAGTATGTACATTTGTAGGATTTCCAATCATCTAAGGAACTTAGATGTAGCCTTAGATCCCACGTGGTCCAGTATAGAATGTTCAGAGCATCAAGGTTAAAACACATTCTCAGATGACTGCATTCTGGTCATCAACTCAAGAGCATTTTTTTTTTTTTTGAACTAAACTCTGTGCGAATAAACAATGTAAAATTTCTTTCAGACATTTAAGATGTAAATGGAGTTGGGCTCTACATCTCCAGCTTTGCTGGGTTTCACAGGAAAACAAAGAATGTTACTTTTTTTTTTTCAGGGCCCAATCATGATGGAAATAGCACTGAAACTCACCCTGCTGCTCTATAGAAAATACTGCCAGTCCTAGACACAGGAAAAGTCAAGAAAATGACTTGATGAGCTGCTTGTTCTTGAGACATCAGAAAATGAGGAATTCCTTTTTTGAGGTACAAAGGGCAAGTACTAACCATAGATTTACTTTATTTTCAACCTTTTCTTAAAAAAAAAGATTCTTCAAAAACATCTCTTTCAGGGTTCTGTAAAATGGAAACATAAAAGCATTTAAAGAATAACTCTTCTCTACTCAAGAGGAACTGAGGTGGAGGTGGCTTCAAGATTTAATTCCACATAAAATACAGTGAACTGCTGTTGCATCAGCCATGGAAAACATTCTTAGGGAGAATATCCAAGGTTGAATGTTTCAGAGCTGCCTGTCCTTGTTGATTGTTTTGATTGCTTCTGCTTTTCCTTTCCAATCCAAAGTTTAGAACTGCAATAATTTAATGTTCTTTTTCCTTCCATCAGCAAAAATTCAACGGTATATGGACATTTCAATTTTCACATTTCCTAAGTCATTCTAGTTTGCTTCGAAGAATCTAAACTTAAGATACTACATCAAAACAAACATAGGAGATCAATTATAGCCTTTGAGGTGATGGGAAACATTTTAGGATACGTGCACTTGGGATGTAGCCAAGCATAACTTTGTTCAAGTAAATTGCCAAGAAACTGCAGTATTATGAGGGATGTCTTAGTTATCAGACCTTAGCTTAGGTTAAAGCACCTGGCTCATTCACTCTTTCTGTCAGGTGTCTATTTCAAACACTTAGGCAACTGATCACTCACTTATCTGAACATCTATCATATCATGAATAAATTATGGTTCAATTCATCACATAAAATATTATGCACCAACACAAAGCTTGAGCTATATCACTCTGCTGTGACATGTCAACTGGTGAAATACCAAACTTCAGAGTAATGTTTATAGTATATTTCTATTTTTGTCTAACAACATGTATGCATGTGGGAAAGCATATCTATGTTTGTTGTTTAAGCATGAAAAAAATCTGCAAGGCTATTCTCCACTACCAGAAAGTAGATTTAGAAAAGGGATAGGGCTTATTTTTTCTTTGTGCATTTATACTGTTGGGTTTGCATCAATAAGCACATATTTTGTCCTTTGAATATCTAATAAAGAAACTGTTAAGTGAAATTTTAAAAAATTGATCTTGGGTTGGATTTAATTTTTTTTTTAATTAAGCGCCCAGCTACTATGGCCACCAATGCCATCACTTAACTAGCTGTGCGATGCTACAAAATTTATTTACCTTTTGTATACATCAGTGTGCAAATCAGTACAATAGGAACAACAGCAGCAATCACAGGAGTGGTTGTGATAATTGTGTTAACACATGCAAAGCACAGAACAGCGGCCTCTACTAAACAATAAACATAAACATAGTGCAAGTGGTTGTGTATCAGGGCTACTTCTAAAGAACTAATTTGCTAAGGTTTCTGGACAACGCTACTGGTTTTGTAGCCAAAACATATTCTATGTAGATACCTGCTTTTGGCTCAGAACTTTGGATGACTTTAGTCACTTAAATATATTGATGGAGGAAGGTAAGAACTTCAAGTTTTTCTCATGATTTAATAAAGAGTCAAAAGTGATCAAAGGGGGTAATATCTATTGAAGCTGCTTAATTTTAATTAGGCAATTTCAAATATAAATATCTCTATAATTCAGGCAGAAGCTATATATTTCTGATTTAGTTTCCATATAATTGTGGTTTTCTGGCTTCCAAGATGAAAATCGATACTCAGCTATAAATGTCAACTCAGGCAGCAGAATGCTAATTAAGTAATCCGGTTATATACTCAAGCTTCAAAAATTACATTTTTCTCTCACCTGTCCACCTGTGAACTCAGCAACAGAAGGGAAATAAAGCTTTCATTATATAAAACAATATAGTAATGTATAATAATTTTGACACTTGAATGATGTTAAAAACACTATCAATTTTCCACTGTTTACATCTTACTGAAATAAAGAAAAAGAAAATGCAATATTATAGTTTCTTTTTTAAAAAAGAGAAGGAATTAGTGAGTAAAAGGAGTGACTTTACTTCTGGGTTGGAAGATGAGTTTATGCACTCGGGCTCTCCCGGATACTCTAGAACGACCACACCGGCACCCACCAGTGCCCATATGCAGCTGCAAAGCAAGAGTAGCCAAGAGATAGTCTATGCTGCTAAACCTACACCGCCGTTGGTTGAAAATATAAAGTGCTTGAAAAACCATTATTCTCAGAAAAACACAAAATTTCTCATAATGTTTTTTAAATTAGTTTAAAATGATTTTAAATAATGTATTAAGCTAAATACAACATACTAAAACATGTAAGTGCTTAAGATACTTTTAATGGAGAATAAAAAGGATAATTATCTCCCACGTCACTTAACATCATTTAAACCATAGAAGAAGAGGTGTTAGTAAGCAAGCGGTAGAAAACATCATAGAATGACAAAACGGTGTGGTTTGGAAAGGACTCAGCTGTAACCGATACAGCAGACGGAGCGTGGTGGAGGGGTTCCCTTTCTTTAATACTCGGGCCCTGGCAGCCTGCCCTGCTCATGGTCCCGTTTCACCAGGAAACAAACAGCAACAGGAATCCATCTCTTCGGTCCCACAAACACAAAGATTTGATTCCCCACGTGCATAGAAATCAGAAATCTATTTGATAATGGAACTAGGAAACGTTTCTTCAGAATAACAGAGGGAGTAACAACAGGTGAAGCTGGTAGATCCCACCTACCCGGGGCTGTTGTTGTCCTTCGTCATTTCTGTGCAGGCCAGAGGCAACCTTATAGCCTTGCGGGAGCCAGTCGGATCTGATGAGCGTTCAGTTACTACTGAGCCGGGTATTTGAGGTCTGGCAAGCTCCGCCCACACCTCCTTCGACGGGCTGCTAGGGGAGGGGCTGGCACACCGAAAAGCAGCTAAGGAAAACGAAGATCCCAAACTCCACAGAGCAAGCTTTAAACATGACTTTCAGTGAGTACAGCAAAGGCGGGTGTTAAATGCAACTGGTCTTCAGTTATGTATGTGGGAAATGTGCATTTACAAGTGTATTTTTTCTTTGTAGTATATCATCTAGACCAGACAATAAGATGTGTTAGTAAGTGCTAGGGAGCACTTTGGTGGAAGTTCTTTGTAGCACACCAGAAAACAGACAAGCCCACACTGGCGATGTAGAGAGAGTGCCCATATCAGACTTTCAACCACCAAAGAATACAAGAATAATGATGTCAACACCATTCTAACTATAATTCATTTTGTTCTTACTATGTGCTAGCCGATGTGGTAGGTACCCTAATGCATTACTTAATCTCTCAGATGGCCGGTGAAGCAGGTACTATTCATATTTCCACTAAACCAAAGAAAGAATGGAAATCAGCAAGGCTGCAGAAACGTGGTCAAGGTCAAATACTCAATGGCAGAGATGGAATTTCAACTCTGTCCTTTAAGATCCCAAAGACTAACTTGTTGACCACTTTAACACATTTCCCTCACATTGTTCCACTATTTTCAATAGAACCGTTCATATCACCAGAACATTCTTCCTAAATAGTAAAAGAAAAATAATTAGATAAGGTAGATTTGGTCATTTAATGTGAGCATTCTAGGAGATAATCCTCAGTTACTGTTAAATTAATACCCTCAAAAAGTAAAAATGCCTTCAAAAAACATTTAACTTTTTTTTATTTTTTTATTTAAAAAAATTTTTTTTAAAGATTTTATTTTTATTTATTTTTAGAGAGAGGGGAAGGGAGGGAGACAGAGAGGGAGAGACACAGCAATGTATGGTTGCCTCTCACATGGCCCTCATGGGGACCTGGCCTGCAACCTAGGCATGTGCCCTGACTGGGAATCGAACCGGGACCGTTCGGTTCCCAGCCCGCGCTCAATCCACTGAGCTACACCAGCCAGGGCCAAAAAAACATTTAACTTTTAACGTATTTTCAAAACCTGAAATGTAGATGGTAACATTAAAAATGGAAATATGAGCTCTGGCCAGGTAGCTTTGTTGGTTGGAGCATCAGCCTGATACGTTGCAGTTGCAGGTTTGCTCCCTGGTCAGGGCACAAGAAACAAACAATGAATGCATCAGTAAATGAACAAGAAATCAGTGTTTCCCTCTCCCTCTCTTTCCAAAAAAAATCAATAAATAAAAACCTTAAAAAAATGAAAATGATCCTTCAGTATAATTTACCCAGCATCACAACAAATGGAAGCAACAGAAAAAGTACATCATTTAATGGTATGTTGAGGGTGGGATAAAAACTTAGATTTCTTCCACCAGAGATCATTGTAAACATTTAATTTCTAAGTGGAGAAGCTTCCTATGGATTCCGAGAAGCCATGAAACAGGACAAACCCAGGGCATTTCAACACCTTGCCTTGTGAAGAAAAGTAAAACTGAGTTAGAGCAGTTTCCTTGGAGTACAAGCCAATCTGCCAGGAAACCCCATTTGAATACCCAAGGTGTCTACCTTGCTAATTTCTAGAGATAACAGTGAAGGGGAGTGAGCCGCCTTTCGTCGCATTTATATTTTTCACTCTTAACCATCTGCTTGACCTGGAGAAGAAAACTGTCTCGAATCCAACCAACATTTCATAGCCCGGTGAGAAGGGGCTCTGCTTGCTTCCCCTTCACACATTAGGTGTGAAAAATATGCCTAGACGGTGGTCTTGTTAATGCTTCTGTTTTCCAGAGCCCCAACCCCAGGAGAAATGACGGCCAACTTGCTTGTAAGGGAGGACTTAATCTGGCCCAACAAAAACCCCATTTTTGCCACTCTCCTTTAGAAGAAGCTACATTTTTATTGATTTTGAGAGGAGCAGTAAGAGTTGACTTGCCACGCACAGAAATTTTTCCTGAGGTTTTGTTAAACTATGAACTAATTAGCATGAGAGTCCTTTTATTTCTTTCCCTAAGATTTTTATTCAGATAAAACCTAACTAAGTGGATGTCTAGAGTAAATTGAAAAGGTAAATGAAGTCTAGAAAAGCCACGGATGGCAATCAAGGCGGATGTCCCATGCCTTGGCAAAAACGGGGAGAGGGCACAGGGAAACCAGGCAAGGTGATAAGGCTGGTCTTCCAGCTCAAGCTGTGGGGGGGCGCCATCTGGGGGTGCAGCCCTGAAACATGCCCAGGTCCTAAGGAGCAGTTCCCAGCCCATGAGCACCAGGCTGCCAGCCTCAGAGTTCTGCAGATGGATTTGCCTGTGTTTGGACAGACTTAAAATTTAGCAGTATGGCCTCATGGTACTTTTCACCTCTTTGTTGTTAGTTTGTCTACAGTGACTCAGGGTTCACCTTCTTGGGTATTTAGTGCCAAAATAAGCCTCTTAAATGACTCCAAACTTGTCACCAGCCCATGAACTTATACCAGAAATAAAGTAAGTGAGATTAGCGTGTCTGTCTTCTCCACTGCACTGCAGGGCTCTTTAATAGGAGGAAAGCAGGCGGAAGTTATCGGGACCGCTTTAGTAGTTTCCACTTAGTTTCCTATAAATGAAGGGATCTGCCAATAGACTCATTAGAAAAAGGATTTAGAAACATCAGAAAAAGGACTCTCTTTGCATTCTTAATGCCTGTCATATATAAGATATATATGGTCATATATAAGATATTTTATATTTGTTCTTAAACACTGCAATTTTTATTAAAGTCTCCTAATTTTATTATCTGTATGGTATATATAGATGTTGTTTGTATGTGTACACATAGAAATTTTCTACAAGAAATTTGAAATTAAATGTTTCAAAAGACTGTTTCTTTTTTTAAAGAGTCAAAGAGGAATGGATATATTTAACAGATGTGTGTAAGTCCAAGCTCAGCTGTAAACATAAATGATGGTTAAGTTATACTGTGGGAATGTCATAAATGAGAGGGCACTATTTTATATATTTAACCTGAAGATCAATTGGAGAAAAACACTGATCATCTAGGTTAGCATGCTGTACTCATGTTCTAATTTCAATTTGGCACTACTTTATATTTTACTGTGTTTTTCTAAGATGAAACATAAACTTTCATTACTATTTGATTATTAGTAATTCCAACTGTGAAATATAGTTTTCAATATTGTTTTTTAACTGCCTATATCCAATGACCTCATAACTTCACACCAAAATCCAGTGCCTTCTTGAAAAGAAACAAATGAGAGTAGAAACCCTGGACAGTAATATATTCATCAGTGGCCTGATATCTTTAGATGCATGCTTGGTCGATAGTAAAATTTAACAATCCAATTTTATTGAGTTGGAAGTTACTCTACCACCTGGACCCAGAAAGAAATGAAGTTCTCTTTTTACCCTTAACTATACACCAGATAATTCAGATAATGTTCACTTACTGAAATCAGCAGTGCTTTCAGCACAAAGAAAGAAACCCGCATTTTCACTGTGCTGCCTGCCTGCCCTGTGACACCTATTAGCATCAAAGACAAACTGCGCACTGGTCCATGTGGCCCCCCTGAGCACGGCCGTCCAGGAGGTGCTGCGCTGCTTTCTTCAGAGCAGAGCGAAGGCTCCATGGCTTCGGGGGGATCGAGAGCGGGTGCCAGTGCAGGGCCAAACCAATAAATTATAAATCTGTAATAATCCAGACAATGCCTACTATTTCTTAAACTGCTGTCCACTTTGCATACTATCAGTGCAGTCCCATAGATGGGGAGCACCCCTGTGAATCCCCTCTGTGACAGACAGTTTCTCCATTTAGTGCAAATGAAAGTAAAATATCAATTAAGTGAAATTTTATTCATGCCTACAAATAGAGATTTATTTATTACAAGAGACTGAGAAATTATCTCATGATGGATTTTAAAGGACAATTATCTGGAGATGAAGATCAGCATAAAGGGTGAGGAGTACTTCCAAGCTTATGAATCTGAATCTGAACCCAGACTGTGCCACTTCCCAGTATTGGATCAAAGGTACATATGATGGATGGATGTTACTTTGTTTCATTTTTCTCACCCAAAGGTCATCCCCATGTCTTTTGGGGGGAAGGTACAATGTACCACTTCTCTCCATGGGTTTGAGTTGTGCTGACCCACTTTCTTGCCCAGAGGGAGTGTGTGATTAAGGACAGGCAAACAGGGAAAACGATACTAAATTCCAGAATTGTGTAGGAACTGCAGAGAGAGGTGGTGTGGCTGGCCACTGGGGGCTGGTGAGCTGAGAGGGTATGAGCTGGCAGCTGTTGGAAGCCATTCAACCCGCTCAGCAGGGAAGGCTGTGTGTGAAGGTAGCTGACAGGGGAGAAGGCACAGCCAAGTGACGGACAGAGGGCGATTCTATGCTCCCTGGGCTCAGGCATGACAGAAGCCAGTTCTATCCCAAGACTTCATGCAAATTATTAATACCTAGATTTTCCATCACTTGAAATTGTAAGATTCTGACAAAACTCTAAGTTATCAAACTTCCCTTACCTTCGTATTTTATCTGCTCTCTGGCATTCATAGTTTTATGATCAAAATACATGACCTCACCTGTTTCAAAGCTCAGGGAAATCTCCAATTCTTTTGGTAATTGTGTACTTGATACCTCAGTATTACAGCTCTTACTGAGTTTTTCAGTGTTTTTAATCACCTTTTTAGTTTAACAAAATTCATAATTTTGTAATAACAATGGCTTTTCTTAAATTTTAGCAAGCAAAACGCAGAACCCTCTGAAAAGTTTCTCTGATTTGGTGGAATATTAGTGTTGCTTAAACCACTGAGCCCACAGCAATTCAAATTATCATACCACTATGCACACAAACTTGCATGCATATAACATCAAAATGAAAAGTTTTAGTTTTAACAGCAGAAAACATACATCACTAGGGTGCAAGGTTGGAAATGCATGTGATTTAAAATGTCTGAGACTTAAAGGAGAAATGTAATATGGTTCCTTAAAAAAGGTTCATGTTGGTTCTTTTCCCTGCTAAAATGACTTTTAGGTTTGCATAGGAACATTTCATGAATGAGAGACAAATCCTCCAAGCAAAAAAGTAATAATAATTTCAATGTAATTACTTTTATAGATGAATTTAACTGATAGGTTAAAACAACAGAAATGTTTATTCTATTATACATTCACAAGGAAAAACAAAGAATATATTTAAAAGAATGTTTCTTAAAGCATTGTTTAGAAAAGTAAAAAATAAAAGTAACTAAAACTACGAGTACCATCTAGAAATAACATAATGGATAAATAAAATGTATGGAATAATATGCCACAATTAAAATGACTGGCCTAGATAGATGGATGGAGATATGGAGATATGTATATACAACATGGACATATTTTGGAAAGAACGTTGACTGAGAAAGGCAAGATGCCGCAAGATACTTACAGTATGAGATAATTTATATGTAGTCTTAGAAATCATAGAACACTCTTATTTCAGTATTTCTTCATTCAACACTTACTTCTGGGATACCTACTTTATGTCAGCCATTACTCTAAGCACAAAAAGGATATAATCAAAGATGGCCTCTGACATATAAAAGCTTATGATCTAGGTCAAGAAATAGCAAACAGATAAATGCTTGCATACTTATATGTATATACAAATTCTGTGAGATGGTAGAAGAAAAATATAGCCTGGTTAGGGATGTGAAGACAGTTCAAGTATAGAGTGATCAGTCTCCCCAATCCATCAGGAGGTGACTTTCTAACAAACCCCAAACGCAAGCAGTGATTACTGAAGGCACAAGAGAGAGGCCTGTGGAAGGGTAATCCAGGGCAAGGGACAAGCAAATGCAAAGGCCCAGAGATGGAAATGTGCTCCCTGAGCAGCCAGGAGGCCAGAGTGCTTGGAGCTCGGGAAGCACTGAGGAAAGTGGGAGAACTGATGGTTGGATCATACAGGACCATGTGAACATGGCAAGGACTTTGGATATTGTTTCAGAAGGGATGGAGACCACTGACCAGCTAGGAGGAGGAAAGTTATGTGATCTAATGTACGTTTTTTAAAGGACCCATCTGGCTGCTGGGTCAGAGAGAAAGCAAAGAACAGTTAGGAGATGGCGCAGCAATCCCGGGAAAACATGATAGGAGTTGGCTGAGGGGAGTAGCAAGAGCAGGTAAAAGGGACTGGAATTATGATATACTTTATTTTGAAGGCAGAACCAAGCAGACATATTGTTTGTGTATGAAACTGTGTTGCAAAATCCTAAGAATATACATGTCAAATATTGAAAGGGTTGCCTCTAGGACAGGAGAAAGGAGAATAGGAAAATACGAGTAGACTCAATATCTAGTATTTTACTTCTTTAAGAGAAGAAACTCTGATGCAAACATGTTATGATCCTAACATTTGTTAATTCTGGATTTGGATGTTTGCTTTATTATTTTTGTACTATTCTAGTTATCATATTTTCCCAGAGCAATGGTATTCCACATAGAAAAAGTACTATCTATGCTTTCTTTTCACTGTGAACCACTGGTTCCTTCATTCATCCTTTATTCAGCATGTCTTCCTTGAATGCCTGCTTATGCCAGATGCTCGTGTGGGTGCTAGAAAAGCTGCAAGGAGCACAATGAAGTTCTCGTGGAGTTCATATTCTGGGGGACGAGGCAAACAATTGAATAAATAAATATATAATATACCATTTTGGATTAGGGGATATCCCTAATCCAATGGATTAGGAATAAAAATAAAGCATGATGACAGAGTTATTTTCAATTGGTTCTAACTCTGTGTTCTTATAAGAGAAACATCACTTATTCAATTATATCCTTGCGGTCACAAATCATAAATTTAATAAAACATCATAGAAGCATAGGCGACTAACAGGTATCACGAGGTGAAGAACAGACTTTGGAGCCAGAAGCCCTGGGTTTGAAGTTGGAAAGTGTTCCAGTTACTTGTTCTGGCTAAAAACACCAACTGATCACCATCACCACCACCACCACTATCATCATTGTATTCTTATTATGACTTAAATTCATGATTGTGCGTGGCAGCAGTTTGGACTGGGCAGAGTGGATACAGCTCATCTCTGTCCCATGATACTGGAATTTCAGCAGGGATGGCTCAAAAGTTGGGGGCTGAAACCACTGCAGGCTGGTTTAGCATATTTTAGGATTCCTTATAGCACGGTGGCCTTGAGACTCCAAGAAGCATCCCGAAAGTTGTGGGCAGAAGGTGCAAGCCTACTTATGACCTAGCCTCTGAGTCACAGAGTGTCACTGATGGTCAAACAAGTCACCACGGCCAGCCCAGATTCAAGGGAAGGGCAATTAAAGTCCACCTCTCCATGGAAGCAGTAGCAAGGAATTTAATCCACCACAATGAATTATGTAATTATCCAAAGAGGCATTAATCTAGCTATAAAATGGAGCAATAAGGTTTACTTCAGAGAATTGCAAGGGTAGCAACTAATGTACAGAAACTGCCCAGTACCTAACTGAAGGACCTCTAAAATGAATGTTTCCCTCTATACTTATAGGGAACAACAAAGAGACTTCAAAACCATCTTTGCCTGAGCTGAGGAGGGTCCAGGAATCCCTGAAGTCCCCTGGGACTGGAAGAGGTGGATATTCATTAGAAAGTTCTATTAATTTCTCCAGAACGTGAAAGAGCAGGATAGGAAGATACTCTGTAAAATCAGATGTAAGGTGCCCCAAACTCCGCGTCTGTCTTAGTTCTCATTGCTATAACTTCTAGAAAGTAGGCAGCAGCTTTGTTTCAGAATATCGTTTTACACTCAGCCAGTGTTTAGAAGAGGAGAGAGTTAGGTAAGTGAAATCTTTATTCTTAGGATTATAAAATCAATAGAGTTTTCCTCCTGAGGCAGCTGTTAAAACCAAGGTATTTTGAACATAGGACTAAATGTTCCCTCACTTAGCTCTGAAATGAAGTCAGGTAAAGAGCACAATCTACATCTGAAGAAAGTAGGGGATAAACTTAGCTTTCGTTCCCATCTGTGCTGTATATTTTTAAAATGCTAGCTAATTTCACCCCATTGGTTTCTTTTTAAGACTGAGCAAACTAACTTGTCTATTGGTTTATATAACACATACAGTTCCTTTCAACTTTTTGCAATGGGCCTTAGGATGTTTGAAAAATACATTCATTTTATACGGGATTATGACTTTAGGAAAAATGCTTAAAGGAGATAAATGATACCAACATATTATGCAAAGGAAAGCATAAAAATAAGCTAGACACAAAGAATGGGCTATAGAAATCCTTCAATTGTTAGTTTCCATTTTAAGTGAACATAAACCTCTGTAACCATCAATGCAAAGAGATAAATTATTGTGGAAATTACTGGAAAATACTTGAACTGAACATGCATAAGCTTTAAATATGCTGAATTAAACACTGGAAGACATTCACAAATTTACCTACATTCTACAATCATATTTTCTTAGCAAAACTGAAAAACTCAAAACAGCCTGGAAAAAACTCAACCATCCCTGATAGAGAAAAAAATATAATCTAATAGTCCTCCAAAAATGGGAGACTTATTGATCATTGTTTGATAAAGTAATTATTTCTTAAGTCTCCAGTATGTGCCAGGTGCTCTGCTGGGATCTGAAGATAATTAGAAGAAATTCTTACCTCTTGGGGAGCACATTGTCTTGGGAAGGGACCTCCCCCACCGCTACTCAGAGACAGAGGGTAGAAGGAGGTACTAGGGGCCAATTTCATCTGACAGGGCAGCCACTCTTAATGAATTTCCATCTGAGGAACAAAGGTGAGCAGATATGGACCTTAGAAATATCATATGTTAGTAAGTGAAGGGACCAGACTAAGCCCAGGGCTGAGTGACTGCAGACCCCTGGTTCCCTTCTGCTTCACACACCTCGGGATTGGAATCCTGCTGTCACCTAGTGGTTGTAAAGTTTTGGACAAGCCCCTTAAGTGCTCCAAGCCTCAGGTTTCTGTCCTGTGAAAGAAGGTTTTAAATATCTGCTCATGGTTGAGAGGATACGTTTTAATGTTGGGGGAAGGGTACTACTCTAGGGGGACTCATGGGCACAGGTTGCACTAGACCGTGCTTCTCACACATCCTGTAACCATGAGATGCCTGCATATGTTAACATTTCGGTGTTGCGTTTCTAATTCTAGTACCTGTACTTCCTAAGCAACATGATGAGTTGCTTTTAATATTCAAAGACCACTTACATTAGTCCGTCGGTTTTCCTTAAGTGCAACACTCTTAGCCATCATTGATGCACTACATTGAAGTTCTAGCTCTATATTCTGTAAGTGCTAAACAGCCTTGAAGTCCAAGTCTAGTGTCACACACAATTTGTCACCTAGATCTTTGACAAAGATAGTGACAACTCCAGGCCCATGATTTTCAAATTCATAGGATAATGAAGTGTCTGCTATGGGAAAACTGTGGACCAGCACACTCCTTACCCATTCCAACCTTCCCCTCCTTTGGCCTTCTATTCAATAGCACTGGTCAGAGAAATATATAAACTCCCAGTGTCCCTGGCAGGCAGGTAACCATGTAACAGGTCCTGGCCAATGAGAGATAGGGGGAAGTCTTCTTACAGTAACACAGAAGAGCCTCCTAAGGTGACCCAACTTGTTCCCCAACATCCTTCTTCCTGGGTAGAGTACAGACCAGGTGCCTCAGAGCACAGCCCCCTGTGACCATGAGGATGAAAGTGGAACCTTAGGTCTCCTGAGAAAGAGCATCGAAGGGGCTCATTTTCTTTTCTTTTTTTAAAGATTTAATTAATTTATTTTTTAGAGAGAGGGGTAGGGAGGGAGAAAGAGAGAGAAACAGCAATATATGGTTGCCTCTCATGTGGCCCTGACTGGGGACCTGGCCCGCAACCCAGGCATGTGCCCTGACTGGGAATCGAACCAGGACCCTCTGGTTCCCAGCCCGCGCTCAATCCACTGAGCTACACCAGCCAGGGCAGGAGCTCATTTTCTTAATAACATCTTTAAGCACACACAGTATCCCTGTACTTCCTAGTTCCAGATTTCTTCTAATGTGAGAGAAAAAAAAAGAGTTAGTACTTGTTTAAGCCATCACTTATAGCTGTGCTGTCCAATATGGTAGCCTCTGTTTACATATGGCTTTGGATTTTAAATTAATTGAAACTAAATAATAATAAATTTAGTTCTTTGGTATTGGACTGTGCAATTATAGATCATTTAAATTATTACAGACATTTCTATTTAAATAGCACTGAAAAATGTATGTATATTTTTTTGAAGCCAAATATACTGTGAATGCAACAGATGCTAATATTTTCATCACTAGGCTAAAGGTGAAATATTTCAGTCTCTGTCCCCTAATTAAGCTTATATGCCCCCAGGTGTCTGTTTATTCCATATTGAGATATCAAACATTTATTTGTCACTAGCTTTCATCCAAAAGATTTCTCACACTTTTTCAGAAGACTAGTCTGTCAGAACACACTCTTCACATAGCTCCAAATAATCATGTACTCTTCTTCCCTGCAGATAATGGCAGAGTTAAGAAATTAATATTCTTATCTAAAATTCAGGAAGAAGGAAAACAGCCACAATCATGTCACAATGACAGCAGCTGCTAATTAAAGCACCAGAATTTAACAGACAGTGACCCTTGCAGGGGTGGTTCTCAGCCTTTTCAGAATGTACTAGTCTCTTTTATTGTCTTAAAAATGAACCCAGAATGACAGATGAATTTGAGACCCGAATCTGAGACCCAAACCAGCCACAGCTGCGAGCCTGGTTGTTGGAAGTCTTCCGGGAAGCTGTGTCCTATGGTCTCTCAGTGCCAGTGAATATAATCATGAATCAGTCTACTGAGTGAGGAAGCATACCACAGAATTAAAATCAGTGGGAAAAAATATTTGATGAGGCACTTTCATATGATTTTCACTTCATTAAAGCAAAAGAGGGAGAAGTGATAAAAATTTCAAAAATATTGCTGAAAAATTTCCTGACATTCTAAGTCCAGTTTCAGTATACTTATTTACTTGTAAATCACATTAAAACAGTGATAATAATAACAATAATATCCAATGTTTTGCTATAAGCCAGGCAGCATCGCAAGTAATGTTCATATCCTTTTATCGAACTCTCAAAAATTCACTCTGAGATAAGTACTGTTATTACCTTAACTTTACAGATGAAGAAACTGAGGCACAAAAGAATTTTGAAAACTTAACCAGGGTCACAGAACTGAAAGCAGTGAAACTCAAATCCAGACCCATACAAGCCATCTCCAGGGGCTTCACACTTAATCATTACAGTCTTAAATTGACCGTGCTCCTGCAGAAGTAAGTCAAGAATTATTCAGAGACTATCCACTCTTGTCCATGTACTGAGATTCTCCAGAAATCTAAGACTGAAACTTGTCTTAATCATGTACAACCCTACTTCTTAAAGAAAAGAAAAAAAAACAATTGTGAATATGAATATTGTCCAAAACATTGTTTTAGATTCAGGCATGACCTGCTGGTAAAGTATTTAAAAGACTGAATAACAGAAGACATACAAAAGAAAAAAAGTGGGATGAATAAGTCAGAAATTAGAGTTCTTTATAGTCTGGATAGCAATTAAAAAAAATATATATAGTAGCACACAACTACAGACCCTTAAAGTGGAAAAGAAACTTTCTTTTTTGCAGATTTTTAAATTTATTATGATATTATAGTTGTCCCAATACTTTCTCCTTTCCCTCCCTCCACCCAGCACCCCCCGCTCCCTCAGAAAATCCCCACACCATTATTCATGTCCATGGATCATGTGTACAAGTTCTCTGGCTTCTACATTTCCTATACTGTGCTTTACATCCCCATGTCTTTATTGCCATTTCATTGTTCATAGTTTTGATCTTCTTTTTCTTCAATAAGTTCTTTTAACACTTCATATAATAATGATTTGGTGATGATGAAATCCTTTAGTTTTTTCTTGTCCGGGAAGTTCTTTATCTTTCCTTCAATTCTCAATGATATCTTTGCTGGGGAGAGCAATCTTGGCTTTAGGTTCCTGCATTTCATGACTTTAAATATTTCTTGCCAATCCATTCTAGCCTGCAAAGTTTCTTTTGAGAAATCTGCTGATGGTCTTACGGGAACTCCCCTGTAGGTAACGAACTTCTTTTCTCTGTTGCTTTTAAAATTCTCTCTTTAACTTTTTTTTTTTAAAGATTTTATTTTTATTTATTTTTAGAGAGAGGAGAAGGGAGGGAGACAGAGAGGGAGAGAAACAGCAATGTATGGTTGCCTCTCACATGGCCCTCACTGGGGACCTGGCCCACAACCCAGGCATGTGCCCTGACTGGGAATCGAACCGGGACCGCTTGGTTCCCAGCCCGCGCTCAATCCACTGAGCTACACCAGCCGGGGCTCTCTCTTTAACTTTTGACATTTTAATTATGATGTGTCTTGGAGCAGGCCTCTTTGCGTCCATCTTGTTTGGGACTCTCTGTGCTTCCTGGACTTGCAAGTTTATTTCCTTCACCAAATTAGGGAAGTTTTCTTTCATTATTTTTTCAAATACATTTCCAATTTCTTGCTCTTTCTCTTCTCCCTCAGGCACCCCTATGATGTAAATGTTGGTATGCTTGAAGTTGTCCCAGAGGCTGCTTACACTATCCTTTTTTTTTTTATTCTTTTTTCTTCCTGTTGTTCTGATTGGTTTGTTTTCTGTTTGTTTGTTTCCTTATGTTCCAAATCATTGATTTGATTCTTGGCTTCATCTACTCTACTGTTGTCTCCCTATAAATTGTTCTTGATTTCAGTTAGTGGATCCTTCATTTCTGACTGGATCTTTTTAACACTGTTGAGGTCCTCACTATGTTCCTTGAGCATCCTTGTAGTGAGTATTTTGAATTCTGCATCTGACAGATTGTTTTGCTCCATTTTGTTTAGTTCTTTTTCTAGAGTTTTTATCTGTTCTTTCACTTGGGCCATATTTCTTTGCCTCCTCATTTTGGCAGCTTCCCTGTGTTTGTTTCTATGTATTAGGTAGAGTTGCTATGACTCCCTGTCTTGGTATCATGGCCTAATGTAGTAGGTGTCCTGTAGGGTCCAGTGGCACAGCCTTCCCCAACATCCCACCTAGGTACTCAAGGTGCACCCTTCATGTGGGCTGAATACACCCTCCTCTGGTAGTTGAGCCTTGGTTGCTGTTGGCAGGTCGATGGAAGGGATTTACTTATGTGAGTCAGCTGCAAGGACTGACTATGACTACTGACCACCAACTTTCGCTCTCCATGGAGGATCAGCTGTGCAGGTGCAGGATGAGTGCTCTGATGTGGTCTTTAGCTGTCCACTGCATGTGCAGGCTCTGCGGTTTCCCTTGTGGTGCAGGCCAAGGTCAGGCCTCACTTGTGTTCTGCCTGGGGCCACCCTGCATTAGATACAAAGCAATCTGAAATGGCTACTACTTGTGCTGGGCTTGGAGATTTCCAGGGAAAGCTAGCTATGAATCTAGGCTGGCTGCTGCTAGTGCTGGGCCAAGGGCCACTTAGCAAGAGGTACAGGGACTGAAGGCTTGCTGAGGCAGGCTGTTGCTTGTTTGATAGGCTTTAGAAAGTTGTGAATCATGAGCCAAATCTAGCCATTCACGTGGAAAAGTGTTGGGTGACAGCTTGGGTGGACCCATAAGTTGGATAGGATGTAGTCTCAAGGAATCTCCAGGGCAGGGCAAACAGTGTTAGCTAGGTTGACGGAATCCCAGATATGGAATGCACCTGCTGGCTCTGTGGCTCTGTGAGGGGAGAGTTCATGGAAGGGACAATGGCCTCTGCCTGCCTTTCTGTCTGGGAGAAAGATGTCCCCCACCTCCTGCCTTGATGCCAGACACTTAAGTTCCTCCCTGTATGCCACTGGGGCCTTTCAAGCTGCTACCCCAGTGTTGGAGCTCAGAGGGAGTGAGTCTGAGTAAGACTATGTATGGGTTCTTTAAGGGGAACTACTTGGGACTCCAGCTATTTCTTCCACTGACAAAATCTCTATTCATTTTTGCAGCCAGAAGTTATGGGGACTTATCTTCTTGTCACTGAATCCTTGGGCCAGGAGGCCTTGTGTGGGGCTGGGACCCCTTGCTCCCAAGATAACCCTCCTGAGTTTTTATCCACCACACATGGATGTGGGGCTAGTTCGTTCCATAACACTCCTCCTACAAGTCTGGATGGATGTGGTTTCTTTAATTCTGTAGTTGTCAGAATTCCATTCAACTTGATTTCTGATGGTACTGAGTGATGGTTGTTCTATATTTTAGTTGTAATTTTGATGTGGTTGTGTGAGGTGGTAAGTCGCCATCTTGACCGGAAGTCTCAAAAACAGACTTTCTTGATGATGCAGATTGATTGTATCAAGGACCCCAATTACTTGCTTCTCATATTCATGCTTTTTATTCTTTAATTTTGTGTTCCCCTTCCAATCTGATGCTGAGCTTAATCAGGTAACTTGCTTTTCTTTGGCCAATGAGATAGAAGTATAATTAATGGAAGCAAAAGTTTGAAAAAGCATTTGGTCATTTAAGCTTCCAATTCTGCTTCTCCGAGATCATGGTGAGAACCTTCCAGTCTAACTTTCTGAAGGAACATAATAGACGAGCATGTGGAAGGGAGCCCAGTTGTTCCTGCTGAGACCATCCTTGCCAGTCTACATCATGTGGCTAGCTATAGCCACATGAGAAAACCCAGCCAACATCATAAAAACCACCTCCCCACCAGAGAACTAACTGCCGACTGAGTGAGCCCATCTGAGTTCAGAAGAATCATACAGCTGAATTATAGACTGATGAATAATGATAAATTCTTATTGTTTTAAACACTATGTTTTGGGGCGGGTTGTTATATAGTATTATTTTGGCAATAGAGAACTAATGTACTTGTAAAATCTGAGTTTTCCATTTGTTTTCCAATTATACAATGCAGAATTGCTTTAATAGGTTTAGGGAAGACTAGAATTCTATCTAATGATCTCCAAAGTGTATATGTATTCGAGCAGAGGGCATATACCCAGGTCTTCCAAAAAATATGTTTAGGAATGGTATGAAAGATGTTAAATTTTCTATTAATGTTAATAACTGTTTTGAGAATGTTTATGTACAAAGTATATTATAGTAGCTCATGGATGTAACTTATTCATAAATACATGCATATACAATTTTTATTGATAGGTGCACCCTTAAGTAAATTCAGAGGCCACTGATCTTGACTGTGTTTACATTTTGTAATTTTATTTTTTACTAATAGTTCTCCTTATATCGTGAACTTCCATCGCACTTCTCTTCAGAAACAAAATGAAGACCAATTCTTTGGCTAGGGGTCATTATTCTGTTCTGAATTCGATAGATTTTAAATATATAAAAATTTATTAGTATTGAGTTAAGATAAACTGAAAAAATAAAAGCTGTGACTGTAGAGTGGTTTCTTTTTTATGCAAGGTCAGTGTACAGAACAGTCACATGAGAAAACAGATCACAGTCTCTCTGACTTGAGAACATTGCTCAAATATCAAAACTTTAACTTGTCATACCAATTATGGTGTTATATGTTATTAATTTATAAGCATTTTAAATATGAAATATTTTTACTATTAAATATTTAACAGTAAACACAATTGTTTTAATGAGTGTAAAGATTAAGGGGTTTATGATTTTATAGGCAATTGCACATATTAATAGCATAGTGATTTTAAAACACAGCTACCCCTGGCTGGGTGGCTCAGATGGTTGGAGTGTCATCCCTGCACCTAAAGGCTGTGGGTTCAATAGCTGGCCATGGCATGCACCTAGGTTGAGGGTTTGAACCCCAGCTGAGGCACATGCAGGAGGCAACTCATTGATATTTCTCTCTCACATCGATGTTTCTCTATCTCCCTCTCTCCCACTTCCTCTCTCTCTAAAAATCAATAAATATATCCTTGGATGAGGATTAAAAACAAACACAGCTAATTTAGTTGATCACATAAACTCTAAAATAACTTCTTTTTGACCTAGTAAGGAATGATGTTTTCATTTCTCAGATTAAGGAAATATATAAGAAAGATATATTTTTCACAACTTCAAAGAGTAAAATAAACATTAGAACATAAATTCTATAAATTAACAAATAAAGATGTATGACCACCAATTCATAACCAATTTTATGATGTGTTATATATTTAAAGGAAAAGTAATTTAAAACTGTCAACATGTTTCAGTATGGCTTTCTTATATATTAAATTCCTCTTACAATGTTACCATCTATATTTTCCTTTTCTCTTTATATTATTCTGCCAAATTTATACATGGGCATATTTAAAGACATTTTTTAAAACAACAAACAGCTCCCCATGCCTCTTGCCACATAACAAATTATTTTCTTCTGCTTCACACAAAAATGCTTTCCTTATTTTCTGCCCCAGAGAGTTAAGTATTTCGAGCTACTGATTTTCTGAGAGCTCAGTTTTGACACGTTAGAAGAGGGTTGAAACAGTGTGTATATGTTTATCCAGGTGGTTATATTCTTTCTGAAAAAAAAAAAAAAGGGCTCAAGTGAAAAGCCTAATATCCATATTGATTTCCATAGTGATTTCAGTTACATCTCATTCTCCACAATAAAATAACTCTGTTAGTTCAGACTACTGCAGTTGGACTGGCAAATAAAAAGTTCCAGTTATTAAAAAAATCCATTGAATTAACTGTCCAAATGAGAAACAAAGAACCAGAGGGTGGCTAAGAGCTTGTCTCCCAACAACAATGTAGCAACACTGATACAGAGCTGGAGATGCAGGGATCCCCATTCTGCCCTGGTGGGGGTGCTCTGCCTCCCCACAGAGGGAGTGGGGCAGGATGTAGGAGAACAAGTCTCCCCACAGGCTTCATGGACTTCAGCTCCCCATGCCTCTTGCCATATAACAAGCTCATCTATCATCTGTTTAGCTTTTGAGCCAACAGGCTATTGACTGGATCCAGACTCCAGAGACTGGGATGTTCTGGGAAGAGCTGCCAACCGTCACCATGTGAACTCAATCAAGCCAATCAATAGCACTTACTCTTCAAACTTCTCTATCTATAAATAGAGGATAAGAAATTGCTTGCAATGCACTTGCCCCAACAGAGTGTTAGGAGACAGCACATTCTTCAAAGTCACTGTGAATTCTGGGAACGAAGATGCTCGGTTGGGATAAGATATATTTTGTTGTCCACAGCACTTGGTGACTGACGTAACAGCTCACCACCCCTCAGAAAGCTCCTGGGCTTCCATTTCCCAAAATGCCACAGGCAAATACATCATGACTAGATAAATGCAGCCAGCTCAGTGCGGTCAGGTGCGTCATTGATAATAAATATAGAGGTGGGCTATTTTACTTACTGCATTTTCCTAATAATAGTGTTGTAGTTTTAATGGTTATGAGCTTTTGGTAGGAGCATTTTTCCAAAATTAAAAAGAATTTATGTTCTGTGAACTAATACATGTTCATTGTAAAAAGTGTTTTTAATTATACACAAAGTATGAAGTAAAATAACTCTGTATCCCATCAGTCAGAGATAACCCCTGTTGATATTTGGGTAACTCTTCCAGACATCTTTGTGGATACATACACGTGATAAGTATACACATATATACATCCCCAGAGATATGTTTAAAATCATACCTACTTATCTACCAACCTATGTAAGTATGTGCTGTTTTGCAACCACTTTTCTTCCAATTGTTTTGAACACATATTCCTCTTCCATAAAATAAATAAATAGCATGATTTTCAATGGCTGCTGCATTGGGGTCCATAGCAAGGATATGCTATTTTACTCATCTCCATTGCTGATATCTATTTTAAAGCATTCTGCAAAACAAACCACCAATAAACAGGAGCTTCAGAATGATTTCAAAAGATCAGGCATTTTGTTATGAACAAAGGGCCAGAAAATGACAATAACATTATAAGATCAAGAAGGACATGAAATCTACAGAAAGGTGGTGAGAGGAGATGAACACATTAGTATTTTCAAATGGATCTTGTATGTCTTATGTTACACATATACTATTATATATTGAGTTGTTCACTTACAAAATAAAATAAAAACTAACGATTACAAAAGTCCCACATTTGCAGATTTCATTCACACCCCCAAATGACTCCCCTCCATCGATTCAATGTCTTTTTAAAAAATTTCCTAATAATCAAATTTTTTTCATCAAAAGTTGCAATTTAAGATGATCCTTTACTACAGCTGGCCACTCAATAGTGAGCCGATAGCCAGAGAAGGGCCCGCTGGGATGAGGCACAGCCCTGGGCCTCCGTCATCCTCGCTGACTCATGCCAGGGGTGGTGAAGCCCCCAATCACCACCACCACCGCCCCAGTCCCTTGAGGTTACTGTCCTCTCCCTTGTGGCTTCCTACACTCTGGTTGACCCTTTGTAAATCACCCCTTTATTCAGCTCTCTTCAAATTACCCATTTTGCATGCTCCATTCATTCCTGGCTGGGACCTTGGCTAAGCCGCATGTATTTCACAGGTATAAAGACAACACAGTGATGTTGATGCAATGTGGTAGGAGTTGAAACTGCCACTGCTTTCTGTTTACATCTCAGAGTTTGGCTGAGAAACTTCAAACATGTTTCTGGGAACGGTAATAGCTTTTGTAGATAGCAGCTATATTATATTAGGAGCAGACAGTTTGATAAATGAGCTTATTGGGCTCAAAGATGCATTTGAAATTTACTTAGACTACTAGGTGTTTTCTGATCGTACATGAAGCAAATGAATTTCCTCAGGCTCAAAGTCTGAAGTGAGAAATAATTAGTCCCCGAGAGTAAGGACTATACATTACGTATTATAATAAATCTTACTCAGACTTGAGTGATAGATCCATAATTTTAAGAAGTGTGCATTCTCTCTTATTTGTACGATCATGTCATATTTGTATAATAGCAAAGTTCCAATAGCTAACATCAATGGAATATTTACTATGTGATGGCCACCATTTTTGAGATGTTACAGAAATTATTGTACAATACTCCAAAGGATTATGATGTAGGTACTATTACTGCCATTTTTTCAGATGAGGTCACACAGCAGATATAAGGCAGAAGTGAAACTTGACAATTCAAAGCACTGTGTTAATTGTAAGACACTAAAATGATCCATTAGGCACACAAAAATCTATTTGATATGTGATGTTCCTATTAAGTCTGTTAATAATCTTCCTTTCTTGCATCAATCTTGTTTCTTTGTAATGTTAACTAACATTCTAAGTTAAGAGGAAACTTGATAAACCCTAAATCAGGGCCCTTCCGAGTTTCACCAGCCACAAATGGTTAAGACACCCAATAAAACAAAATCTTCCAAAGCTGCTGCTTTGCATTTAAGTCCAAAGATAAGAAATGGCAAAATAAGTAGCATTTTGACCCCCAGTGTCAACATTACTTGAATAATGGTTGAGCAGGGAGACTAGACTTCAAGGCGAGGTTGGCCAGATTTATGCCTTCCCACCAGCCCAACGGCCTTCACAACCCATCGGATATTTCCCAGAAATACAAGACAGGAAAAACACATAATGTAATAAGTAAAATTACATAAGTTCAAAATGATATTGGAATGCAGAGAAGGGAGCAAAAATTTATGACTACGGAAGCGGTAACAGTGAGAGTAGAACTAATCACCACGACGTATTAAAGAGAATATGTTTCATAGAAAACTTAGTTATGTAACTTGTTTGCCAGAAGCTGTTTCTCAGATGGAAGCAGTATGACTAATGCCTAGCCCTTTCTTACATACATATATGCATATTCTGACTCTTACTCTCTTGCTTTTTCTCGCACATGTGACTATACACACACATATGTGCACAAACATGAAACACATTAAAAGCCTCTTAAAATAATCAAAAGATAAGGAAAACTAATGATTTTTATGTAGCTCACTCTCTAAATTTAAAAATTGTTATCTTGGTTGCTAGAACTGAAATTTGAAAGTTGTCTTGCAGTCAACATCAGCTGTTCATTCAAATTGCAGATAACATAATGATGTCTTCCTTTCTGGCAAAGCATATTAATACCCATAAAGACGGCAAAGCATTAATACAAGTAGTGAGACAGATGGCAATAGATCTTGGGCCTGCTGAAAAGCCATAAAAGTACACTGAGCATTTACAAGTAAAAGAGGTTTAAAAATGATGAAAAGTCAATCACGGCAGTTAAGGCACTTTCACAGCATGGCACTGTGGAGTCAAATAAGGAAGTTGGCTCTGGGAAGACATGTCACCTGTCACTTCAGATATTTGTTTACACTTCCAGGAGTTTCTACGCCATCATATAGGATGACTCAGATTAAATTCAGGCCATCATCCCTCACAGTAATTGGTTTGCTAATTTTGTAGCACAGCTTTTGGCTTCTGCTCAGCAGTTGGCCTAAGGTTATAAACTGCACTATTTATTAAGCCTTATTAAGATGGCTGTCAGCTGTAATCATATTGCTCCTCTGCACAAAACCTTCAGTGGCTCCCTGCTGCCTTCATAATTAAGTCCGCATTCCTCATCTTGGCATTTGAAAGTCCTTTACGATATGTTGCTAACCTTCCTTTCCAGTCTGTATTCTTTCTGCTCCAGAGGTTGTTCTGGTCTGGTCCAACTAAAATCCTTCTTGTTTCTCAAACACGATTTCTGATTTCTCTCCTTTACCCAGGAGGTTCTGACCAGAATGTGCTTTCTGCTTCCCATTTTTAACATCTGATTTCCATGCCTCTCTCTACATGACCAAAGCTTACCAAGCTTTTCTGTATCTCAAACATATGCTAACAAAGTGTACAAGTAGTATGAATGAAAAAATCAAGTTTTCACGGTATAGATTTGATTCTAAATTCTGATTTGTTTTTTTCTTGTGGATGACCTTGAGCATCTTACATGAGATGCCACATGTAATGATCCCTCTATAGCATTTGGCACCTGGTAGAAAATCAATGCGCACTGTCTTCCCTGCTCCTGACGTCTCTAACTCAACATAGTCTCTTCTGCCTTTGAAGCATATGACAGAAAACATGCCAACTATGTCACCTAGGAGTTGTTCATGATTTCTTAGCTTCTGTTGAGTAGGAAATACTTGCACCTTCACTGGTGGTAAATCACTGATGGCACATTTACAAATCAAAACCAAAAAGCCATCAGTGCCTGAAAACAAAGTCCCAAATATCCTAAATAAGTTCATAAATTTAACACAGTTCCTTATTTAGAGTAGAAAATAATATTGATTATGAAAACAAAAAGCACTGTGCAGTACTAATGACAAAATATGTAAGATATTAAATTAAAAGTAGATACTACATTAACTATAATTTAATTCTACTTTTTTAAATGTATAATATGCTAACCACTGTGTGCTTTGACAACTGGGTCTACTTTGAAAACTAGAGAGAGAACATCTAATTAAAAATTTTCTAGAGAACATGCAGCTAAAATAAAATCTAAATACTGACCCCAAGAAACCTGTTAAAACTCTTTTCAGGGTAACTGAAAATTTGTCTTGATTAACTCTTATTCAATTTAACCATGTTTAATGATCACTAACTGTGTCTAGGAGACCATAACAATTTTAAGATTATAGAAGCTCAATAGACATTGATGTCTGTCTAAAATGATTAGGGCATGCATTAATCACAGTGAGCACGGGTAGGAACTCATCCTTCTGAAAGAGCGTGTGAAGAGTATCACAGGGTGGCTGTGGTCAGGTGCCTGCATGAGCACTGAATACATGTTTTGGCTTAATAGTAAATGACTGCGTATTCAAAAGCAATGTTAGATCAAAGTCAAAGCCAAAGCCAAAAATTATCATAGAATGAAAAACAGACTGCACAGAGTGAATGCAAAAGATTAATGACTACTCTAAGAAAATAAGGTGAATATTTTTCCTTTTTTATTGAATTTGTTGGGGTGACACTGGTAAACAAAAGTACACAGGTTTCAGGTGCCCAATTCTACAACACATCATCTGTACACTGTACTGTGTGGTCACCACCCCAAGTCAGGTCCCCTTCCACCATTTATTCCCTCATTCCCGCCTCCTCTCACTCCCCTCCCCTCGACATTCACCACACTGCTGTCCCTGTCCATGAATTCTTTTCTCTTTTTCTTTTTCTTTACTCAATCCTCTTATACCCACCAACCCAACCCCCAACCTACCCCCGACAGCTGTAGGCCTGCTCTCTATCTATGAGTCTGTCTTTCTTCTGCTTGTGAGTTCATTTTGTCCACATTTGAGTGAAATCATGTGGTACTTGTCTTTCTCTGACTGCCTTATATCACGTAGCACAATGCTCTGCAGGTCCATCCATGCTGTCGCAAAGGGTGTGATTTATAAGGAAACTATTTTTTAAAACCTGCTAAATGAAGGTAAAGCTGAGCCTTGTCTAAAACAAATTTTTCTTTAGTTAGTTGCTAAAACATGTCTAAGTCAGTCATAGACAACCAAATGTATTCCCTGGCAAGCAATGAAAACTAATATGGTATTTATCAAGAATAGCTTTTAGAATAATACAAGTTACTATCACTGAATTCCTATGATATGTTAAGTAGTAGTGTTCCATTTACAGGACAATAAAAATAAACAACATTAGAGAGGAGATAAACACGTATTTTGCTATATATAACACACACCCATGTTTTTGGCCCAAACTTTCAGGGAAAAAAATCCTTTGTTTTAATTTTTAATTCAATTATTTATTTATTTATATTTAGAGACAAAACCAATTATTGTATTCTGGGATATAATTTTGCATACAGATATCATTATTGCTTTCTAGAGTTACACTTTTAATGCATAAGCATAAATAAAAAAATTAAAAACACTTACATGGATATGGAATTAGTACTACCCATGTACACTGTGCATCCTTACTTTCCCCTAAAAATTTTGGGTAAAAAGTACACATTATACATGGCAAAATACAGTACATCATCATTATTCTACAATGAAATATACATCTTTTTAAAAAAGAAAGATTACCTCTTTGATTATCCAAATAATACATATTTATTATAAAAGTGTTTGGAAACATAGAAAAACATTAAACAAAATGAAAAATCTCTAAATACATATACGAATTACAATTCAGTCTGCTCAGTGAACCAATAAACATTGATGTTAGCCTCAATTGCCTGACTCGATCATTAGCATAATTCTATTTCAGTGCAGAGTTTTTGGGTCTAAAACCTCCTGTGTACTTCAGCTTGAAACATGGTAATATTTGCTCAGGAACTTTCCCTGCCAAAATAAATTAGGTTGTGGAAATTGATAACACTTATGTAGGAATTGCTCACAGCACAAAGGTCTATTTGGTTCCATTACTGTAAGCTGCACACTGTTAGGCATGACGACACTTTTAAAGAGGTCTGCAAATTGTTTCCAAGGTTGGCCTTAAACAGCTTTCACATTTCCAGCTCGGTCTGAGAGACACGAGGCAGCTCTCTGTCGGTCCCAGAGCCACATTTCCCCCGTGCCAGCATTTGGAGGACAGACTGCCCACTGGGATCCTGGGAACTCATTTGTATGCCACTAGATACAGCTGAGGACATTTTCTGAGACACGAAAAGCCTGGGACAGTCTGATGTGCTCAAGAGTGAATGTTGTCAGGAAAGAAAAGCTAGGCTCTCACAGGAATTGAGAAAATTACCTTATAATACCGATACAAAATAGTAACATTTTTTGAGGGTTTAATATTAACACAGAGAGGGAGTATACACAAATGTTATAAGCATTTTCACATTCAAACCTCAGAATAATCCTGCGAACTAGGTTCTGCTTTTCTCTCTATTTTATTGCTGACTAACTGAAGACAAGAAAATTAAAACATCTTAGTTCTAGAGAGTGGCAGAGTCCTGATCAGATCCTAAACAGTTTCACTCCAAAGTGTTTCAATCCTATATTTCCAGAGCAACATATTGTACGCAAAGTGCCTTTCACAGCCCAGCAATTTTACTGTCCTGAGTATAAAACAGGGCCCTCGGGTGACACTATACTTAGGATGACACAGTTTAATCACAATGGATCAAAGGCAGAAGTAGCGTAAAACCTTAAACTCTCTAGGTGCTAAAAGGCCAAAGTTCTAAGATTCAAAGACTAATTAACATCATATACCTATTCTGTGCCAATTATAGACTGCACAGTGCCTTTACAGTGCAGTGCACACTGGGTATCCACTGGATAAAAGCCAACGTGTTTTCATTTTAAATCCTCACCCGAGGACATGCTTACTGATTTGAGAGACATAGAGGGGAAGGGAGGGAGAGAAACATCGATGTGCCCCAAGCAGGGACTGAACCCGAAACCTAGGCATGTGCCCTGACCAGGAATCGAACCTGCAGCCTTTTAGTTTACGGAATGACGCTCCAACCAAGTGAGCCATACCGGCCAGGGCCAAAGCCACCATGTTTGACCTAAAGTGCTTTGCATGACTTGGCCTTGCCTCATGTGGCGCCACCGTCTGCCCTCGCTCCTCGGAGATCAGTACTTCCCCAGCCCAGGAAATCTGCCCACATGCAGGTTTCAGCTGAAGTGTCATTTCATGGAGAAACCTCTCTCCTGCACGCTAGGTAAAATTTCCTTACAAGTCACTGTCTTCTTATAAAATATTATTCCTTCCTAACACTCATCCCAAATTTAATTAAACACTTATTTATGTAATTCATTGTACAGGGCCAAAACATTGTCGGTCTCATTTGCTGCTATATTCTCAGCACCTAGCATATGTCTGGTACCTTTCTGATGCTCAACAATAATTTTTCACACGAATAAATTTATTTGTGTGAAAAATTATTGTTGAGCATCTACTAGAATGAATAACCATTTCTGAATAAATGAATCATTTTTGGAGGACATACATAAAACCACAGACTCGACAGAAACATGAACACTGAGAAGCTTAGAGTTTAGTACAGATTAGAGTCACTGAATACTATTCCTGTTTTCTCTGAGACACAGTTTTAAGAGTTGGTTGTTACACACATCCCATCGCCCTTCTTTTGCTTAGATCAATCAGTAGTTCATATAATGATTCTCTAGTTTTTGAGCCACATCCTATATTCGCTTAGTCATGCCTTAGGTTTTGAAGCTGGAAGCTTCAAATATTGATTTGCTGTGTTTAGAAACACTTGCATCCAAACTTGCTTGGCTCAGCTCCCATTTACAGGAATTACCTTGAAATGAACTCAGTATTCTAAGAGACCAAGGCCCCTTCTGAAGGCTCAGCGCTCTTTTGAAGGAAGGTTCTGGGTTGATTTTGCACTCATGAATTGATTTATTGAATAAAGAAAGAATCACATCTTTCTTCCTTCTAAGGATAAATTATTAATAGCCAATATCTTCACACACACATGTAACCACTACTCCACATACGAAAGATACTTAGTAATCATTGGAATTAATCTGAAACTCAAGAAATTTGTAACAGGAGCTTTAGCTTTCAAGCTAAATCAACTTCATTTAATTCTCTTCTTTGACAAAATCTCTCCATTGGCAAATGGACTATTCAGGACAGAAAGATGCTTACAGAGTATCAAATTATAATTCAGTCTAAATAAAAATTCGTGTTTATTAATCCTCTTCTTCCTAGAAATAAATGAGGCCAAGTGCTAATAGAAACTCAACACATTTTCAGTCATCTAGACCTTAGATTGTTACTGAAATAATAAGCATTTATATATTCATTGTCTGTATCTGGCTGGACATTTTATTGGTAATTTTTAAAAGTGCATGTATATATGAGTATGTGTGCATGTGTGTGTGTGTGTGTGATTTTCTGTAGGTATTTTAAAAAATCCATCCCAATAAATCAAGAAAGAAAATCCTCACTTGGCTATGTAGTGGCATGAGACCTCGCCACATACTCTCCAAGGCAAAACATGTGCAAGACGATTCTTTAAGGCGAGAATGTGATTAACAAGTATTTTAAAACCATCCAATTTACTAAACTCGTTTGAAAGACCAGATTTAGTTATTTGATATATTTCAAGGAAAGAAAAACAATCTAATTCCTTTTCTACCATTAAGTTCATCTATAACTAAGCCCTTCATACAGCACAACTGTATCGTCCTGCTCATCCAGCGAGTGAACCACAAACACTCTTTAGGAGCTGTGAACTAATTTCCATGAATGTAATCCCACTGAGCTTTACTTAAATTTACTCTAAGTGTTTCAAGTTCCGTATTCATTACTTTAC
Organism: Micronycteris hirsuta; assembly: GCA_004026765.1. Classification (NCBI taxonomy): domain Eukaryota; kingdom Metazoa; phylum Chordata; class Mammalia; order Chiroptera; family Phyllostomidae; genus Micronycteris; species Micronycteris hirsuta. The sequence goes on along the minus strand of PVJI01002303.1, from coordinate 61,406 downwards.
CATTCCATTGGCTTTTGAGTACTGAATACATTTAAAAGTCTAAGATAAAACTTAATTTAACTTCTTTGGGAAAAAAAAATTTTTCTAGACTTTAATTATTTCCTCCCAGGCCCAAACTGTGTAACCATTTCCTAAGAATTAGATAGTTATACACAAAGAAAAATAAAATAGCTATACCAAAAAATACATTTTTGTGGTTTCCAAGAGTAAAATCATCTTCCTTTTCTTTTATTTGACAAAGCCTGATGATACTCCTGCAAATTTCTCTGCTCTTGCAAAATTGACTCCTTTTCCTGAAAAATATTATAATCATGAGAAAAGTGATAAATGACCATTTCCCCTTCTTTGTGTAGCTGTAGTATAACCATTATTATATGCCTGAAGCGGACCAGGCCCTAGAGGGAAAGCCTCAAGAGGCTCACAGTCTAGGGCAGAAAAGAAATCTGTGGTATAATAAATGCCATTCCGGTGACAGAAGCTTTTCCAGGAGGATCCTCTGGTTAAATCCCTCGATAGGCCATTTTCCCCTTCTGCTCCCTCTCTCAGCCTCCACAAACATCTCACCAAATAATAAATGATCTTTTCTTCCGGGGAGATAACAAAATTATCTTTATATGACTGCTATCTGTTCTCCTCAACTAAGTCATAATACCTGTGTGCACCTTGCCCAGGGAGTGGCAAAAATGGAAGAATAATATATAATCTTAATATTGCTGGAATAAAGTTGCCACAAGAGAATAGAGAGAACCTGCCCATTGAATTTGCCACCAGTGAGATAACAGTTGTTCACTCTGATTAGAGCCCATGTTCTACTCTGGAAGGGGGAAGACTATGGGATGAAACCATCCCCTGCTCTCTCCTCCTGAAGCAGTGAAAAAATTCCTATATCCAAAACCTTCCAAAATAGGGGCCCCTGAACAGGAGAAGGAGGAGCAGAAAGAGGTAAGTAGGAGGAGGAAGAGGGGGAGGAAGAGACAGAGGAGGAGGAGGAACAGAAATAGTTTCACCAACAAAGAACCGATACCAATGTGAGTCATATCTGGATATGGCTGATTATTGTCTTGGATTTAAAAATTTGAAAAAGCAGTTAAAAAACATGAATTAATGTATATCTCTTGATGTTCTGAAATAGCCATCCTATTGCTTACTTTATTATATTTTTGTTGCTTATTTTCAAAGAACTAAGTCTATCCCAGAAAGAAGACCCATGTCTGGTTTTGGCAAACACTTAAAACCATGCGATAATTCAGGGTTTCTCAAAAGCAGCACTACCGACATCCTGGCCAGGGGACTTTCTGCTGTGGGAGGGCTGTCCTGTCTGTGCATTTCAGGATGCTCAGCAGCATCACTGGTCTCTACCCACTACATGCTAGTAGCAAGCTCAAGTCATGTCAATCAAAACTGTCTCTGGACATCTGCCATGCATTCCCTGAGATGTAAAACCACCCCTTAGTGGAGAACCATGGCTGTCACTGATGTGTAGTAAAAGGTTATAGTAGTGACATTGTTGACAGTGCCTGGGGACATTAGAGTGGCTTCCCAAACAATGTTGAATTTTCAAGGGTGAGTAAGAGTTTGTTCAGAAGGCCAAAATAAACCCTTTGCACATGAGTAAGTTTAATTGGAGAGCTCAAAACTGAGAACACTCAGGATCAGTACTAGTCATTCCTGGGCCAATGGATTCTCCAAATTGTACAGGTTCAGTCACTCTGCTTTGCTTACCTTTCTCCACCATAACACACCCTGGCCACTTTGTAGTACTGAAAGACAGTACACTGTGATAAATAATGGTACTGGCTCGATATCTGACCAGCTAGCTAGCCATGTGGTCTTGAGACATTTAACTCTTGGGAGTTTCAGTGCCCATGTTTATAAAATGAAGGTGTTCAATTAGTAGAAGTCCTCCAGTACTCCTTCAAATTAAGAAACTCTTTGATAAATCTTTCTTGTTCTTTATGGTAGTCTCTCTGCTCATTAAAATGTGCACCCCTCATGTTATATTGATTTGCAGCAGACACTAATCAAACAGCAGTTCTAATAATTTGGGTACTGAAAACTGATTAGAAATGCATCCTCTGTTTTCATGCCCCTCTGGGGAAAATTCTTCTGATTCAAAAGAGAAATTTCTTACCCTTCAGACAAATCCCAGCCTTATTGCACTGACAGTGAATTCAACTGCTCAGGATTGCATCCGTTTCAAAGAGTTACAACCTTGTCATGTCACAGATGTTCACAGGTACCTACCAAGATACTTCAAACGTCCCAAAATAGTTCCACAAGGAGAAAGGGGAAGAGTCTAGTTCAATACATAACCATAGCATTCGGATACTTTTTTTTCCAACTTTATTTTTTAGAGCTATTACAGGTTCACAGCAAAATTGAGCAGAAAGTCAAGTTCCCATAAACACCCTGATTCCACAAATGCACAGTCTCTCCCATGATCACATGGCCCACCAGAGCGGTACATTCGTTACAACAGATGAACTTACATGGACAAATCATTAGCACCCAAAGTTCGTAGTTCATATTCTTGGTGTTGTACATTCTATGGGTCTTGACAAATGTATAATGTCTAGTTGAGAGTTGACAGTATGACAATGTTGACAAATAATGACAAATAGTGGAGAGTCCTAATAACTCTCCACCATTCACAGTATGGTACAGAATCGTTTCAGTATCCTGAGAATCCTCTGTGCTCTGCCTACTCATCCCTCCCTCCCCTTTAAACTCTAGCAACCCCTGAATTCTTTGTCTCCATATTTTTGCCCTTTCCAGAATGTCATAGTTAGAAACATGTAGTAGCCTTTGCAAATGGGAGAGTTTTTTTGTGACATGCATTAAAGGCTTCCCCATGACTTTGCATAACTTGTTTCTTTGTAGCACTGAATGATGTTCCATTGTCTGGATGTACCACTGTCTATTTCTCCATTCACCTACTGAAGGGCATCTTGGTTGCTTCCAAGTTTTCAAATTTTGGTTGTTATAAATCAAGATGCTATAAACATCCATGTGCAGGTTTTTGTGCAGATGTAGCAGATACTTTTTAAAATGTAGTTTTATGTGTAAGAATAAACAAGAAAAATGGGTATCACAGCTTTATTCTTTACTCAAAAATAAGTCAACTTCTATTAAGTGATCTTTTAATTTATATGTTTCTGAATAAACTCAGCAGGTATCTTAACCAGAAGTACCAGCCAGATCCTCGGACAAGTTTAAAAGCAAACAGCAAGGTGAGCAGGCCCTAAGACAAGATCAGATCAGTGTAAGGCACACAGAACAGGCTCCCAACTATGTTCTTCTAGCCATGCAGCCTGGAGACACTAGTTCCTTAGGTAGAATGGGAGATTGATTTTAGAATACTTTGAATATTTTTCAGAGTTCACTGTATATGAATATATAGCCTACAGTTCTTTAATACAATGCTTATTATTTAGTCTTTGTTTTATTACAGACTCTTCGTATGTGAGTTAGCTATTGCTGCTTACCAAATCGTCCCAAAATGTAATGGCTAAAAACAACCACTTATTTAACTCCTGATACTGTGGATATATAATTTAGGCTTAATTTAGGCTGGACTCATCTGGGTGGTTCTTTCTGTCTCAATTGGGCTCCCTCATTATCTGAGGTCAGGTGCAAGTTGGCTTTGCTGCTCTTTCTTGTCTTCTCTCACATCTCTGTGACGGTGTCTGGGACAAGTGGGCTGATTCATCTCTGAGCCAAGTCCTCTCATCCTCCAGCAGGTTAGCATACAGTTGTTCATGTTGTGTCTGGGTAGGATTCCAAGAGAATGGAAGCATGCGAGGACTCTTGTAGGCTAGGCTTTGAACTTGCACAATGTCACTTCTGCTGGATTCTGTTGACTGAACCAAGTCACAGTCCTACTCAGACTCAAGGGAAGGGGAAAGTCACTTCTTAATGGGACAAGATGAAAAGTCACTTTGCGCAGGGCATCGGTACAGGAAGAAGTGCGTATTTGACAGTTTTGCAATCTACTACTGCAGGTCGATGTTATGGTGCAAACTTTGAACTCTGGAAGTCAGCCACCAAAACTCAAATCCCTGCTTTGCTATTCACTAGCTGAGTAGTACTAACCTCACTAAATCACCCTATTTGTAAAATCAGAATAATAATAGCGACTACTTTATAGTGTTAATTTTTTCAATTTTCTTTTTTTATTGCTGTTCAAGTACAGTTATCTCCATTTCCCTCCCCCCACCACTCTTCCCTCTACTCTCCCCCCACCTCCCACCCTCAGTCCTACCCCTCTTTGGCTTTGTCCATGGGTCCTTTATACATGTTCCTTGATGACCTTTCCCTTCTTTCCCAATGATCCCCATCCCCCAACCCCTCTGGTAACTGTCAGCTTGTTCTTTATTTCAATGTCTGTGGTTATATTTTGTTATTAAAAGTGGTAGGCATACTGCCTGGAATATAACATCCAGTAAATTTTTTTTCATTGTTATTATTTTATTATCATTATCATCTGTTATTAAGAAACTTTAGCCCTGGCTGGTGTAGCTCAGTGGATTGAGCGCGGGCTGGGAACCACACGGTCCCGGTTCGATTCCCGGTCAGGGCACATGCCTGGGTTGTGGGCCAGGTCCCCGGTGAGGGCCATGTGAGAGGCAACCATACATTGCTGTTTCTCCCTCTCTTTCTCCATCCCTTCTCCTCTCTCTAAAAATAAATAAATAAAA